>KK117450.1:2001-14818 GCA_000611955.2 Stegodyphus mimosarum | reverse complement strand
CAACACCGTCTTGAAAGTGTCTTTCGAGACGGTGTTGCCTCAGAGCGACACGCCACCGCACAGTTAAAAACTCTAGAAGTTGACGTCTTAGAACTAACGAAAGAACCAAGGAAACCGAACTGAGTTTCACTTCAGAGTTAGGTAAGAGAAATTAGCTATTTGGGGGGGGATGTATGATTGTAGCGAGTATATAATAAATGGCGTCAAAAATATACTGCAAGCGCACTTTTAATGTGGTCACCCTTGTCCATAACTATTTCGGTAACATTAACCCGAATGATAACACTAAACGCCGCTGAGAAAAAATTGGCCCTTGAAACAGAAATGGAATTTAACGAACTAAATGTAAATATGATCAGAAATATATAAGCAGGCACTTTCATAAAATTTTAAACAGGAAAAGACTGTTCGCACATTTATGAAGGATTCCTACCTTTGTGGAAATTACTTGACCGACGCAGAGTGCCTAATACTAATATTCGCAGCGCATCCTTCGCTGAAGGAAAACATGCTAATTTAAAAAAAAATATACAAAACCTGTAACCTTACTCGGTGGTTCCAAAAGGGCTTTTAGTCTCGAAACACGATTTTGTATTGTTTCACTTTTCATTCGAGTCAGCTGCCATTTGGAAAAACAACTGTTAATTAATAACAGTCGTTTTTCCATTCTGTTATTAATTATTTCCGTTCTGTTATTAATTAACAAATTAAAGTACTTAAAAGCATATAAGCCCTATTTAAAAGCATTTTCTTCCTTCTTTCAGCATACCTTCGTGGTGTAGCTGGAAGCATGTTCGATGCGTATTCGGAAGGTCCGGATTTGGAATCCCGGCGTTTTTCCAGTTCCCGTGCGGGGCCCATCGATGTAGCTTAATGATACTATAAGCAATAGATGCATCAATAGATTTTTAGCCCAAAGGAGCATTAGCTCAGAAGTACTATTAATTTAGTTTTGGCATTTTGCGTCGATTCACTATGAACGGCGAATCACTTTTGAAATTGTTGCCACCAAATATTATCGTCCTGTATTATATTTAAAGAAATTAAATAATGAAGAATCTGCATAAATGTATGTATATTTCTCGCACTGTGATAAAACAATGGTACCTACAGCTATCCAATTTTGAATAACGTACGTCTTCACCCGAATATAGGCATCCGGAAGCCCAAATTTGGAATTTGTTTTATTATTTATTTCATATTTTGTAAAGCATTTATGAGTCTTTGATTAAGAAACTCAACGATTTCAAAGCGAGCAATGGCAACACTATACGAAAAAAAACAAACGTTTTTATCTCCAGCGAGCGAGACTGTGTTTCAGAAATTCTAAAGATATGCTCTTTTAAATAAATTGTGATATTGCTGTCGGATTGAATTTTATGATTTAAGTGCGAAGAACATGATATTTAATAAATAAAGGTAATACACGAAACATTAAAAAAACCGCCTTTTTTTTAATATACTTATGAATCGAATTGATTAAGGAAGTGCATTTAATTAATAATATGTCTAATCAAAAACATTCAATATTTTTACAGAATTACATTACATATTTTTTCTTCTTTTTCAAATATATGTAAGATATTGTTACATGTTAGTCTAAAGGCATATTCATCTAATATCTTATAAAATGTCTCGCTATTCCACTTGACCCATTTCTATCGATAAACTCTACTGCTAAAACATATTAAAATTTAAAAGAACCCTTAAAAAAAGTATTCCGTAATATTTTGATCATATCAACCGAACTGTTGATCACAGTAAGCGATGTATTTTCCATGTTTTCGCATACAAGCTGGAGGAAATTCGATAACAACATCCCAAACGATAACATTAAACGACGACTACTGTATATCTAAACACAAAAGCGAACTGGCTGGCAGCAGGATAGTCTGCGTGATGTTGCTGTTTTGCCCATGAATGTCATGGAAGAATGGTTGCCAGAGCCTCAAGGAAGTTGGACTTCTATTTCACACCCGTGGGGTGGTCCGAGAGTCTTCTACCCCTGACGTTGAGTTAGTTAATCAAAAATGCGTAAAAGTTTTACAAAATAGGAAATAGATAATGAAACAAACTCGAAATTCAAAATTCGGGGCTTCAGGTACCCATGTTCGGGTGGAGGATTGTGTTATTCAAAATTTGTTGGCTCTAACGACCGTCGTTTTTTCACAATGCGAGAAACATACATATATTCATGCAAATTCTTCATTATTTAATTTCTTTAAATATAATACAAGACGGTAGTACTTAGTGGCAACAATTTAAAACGTGATTCGCCGTTTGTAGTCGCAAAGTTCCGTTTTGAGACTAACAGCCCTTCTGGCCCGGTTAAAAAATTAGGTTACGTTGATTGAATACACACAGTACTGTAGGGGTATCAGCCTCAGCGATGGGACGCCTTCGTGGAGGACTTTCTAATGAACTAGCTTATATTCATGTTCCAGACAAGTGAGAAAGAACGAGAAGCATTCACGTAGCCAACTAATTCGAATAGTTACAGCTTTATTCGAACTACCGATACTGAGTGGTGACTAGTGGGGTGTGAGAAAGACTAAGAAAAAGATTGAATTCAATATACATATATTTGTACTTTTTTATTAATTTATTTATTATTTTCGCATTACAGTCCAATATTTTTTATTACGGATCCATTTAATTTAACCAAGGTTAAGTTAAATGGGTTTCTCGTTTTCAAAGCAAGTGAAACTTTTTAAAGTGACTCATTCTGCTTCGTTACTTGTTTACCGAAACAGCTAACTCAAGACAGAGATCTAATTTTTTGTTTAGAAAAATTTAACCATAGTCGGAATTTAGTCAATCTGGAGAAAATTGTTTGGCGCGTGTTGTCTTGTCTCTGTGCGCGACACTGACTTTTCTTGGCCCAAAAGGGCTATTAGTCTGGAAACACAATTTTTCGTTGTTTCACTTTTCATTCGAGTCTGTTGCCTTTCGGAAAAACGTAAGATATTACTCTTTCATTTGTCCGTTATTAATTAATAAGCTAAGCTATTTAAAAGAACTAGATGCAGTTCTTAAGAATATTATGTTTTTACATTTAAATATGTTTGATTTACGTAAAAATGCATTTAATTCATCATATCTCTAACTGTATAGAATTGCATATTTTTTCACTTATTAAATATACAAAAGATATAGAATGTTCAGGTGTTAGTTTAAATGCATATTCACGTAATATCTTTTGAAATGTTCTGATATTCCACCTGGGACATCTCTGCCCGTAATCTCTACTTTAAAAAAAAAAAAAAAAGGCCTTTCTAGACGATCGTTAAAATCAAATCTCTTTAAGATTTTCCATTATTATTATTACTAGTAGTATTATTATATACAATTGGTGACATAAACAATTTCGAAAAAAAAAATTATAAAGTGCAGCACATTTTGACACTAAATTCAGGTAGTCGTAAATTCTAATAAAAAACTAGCTTAAACCGACTGAAGTTTAGCTTTATTCTATTTTATTTTTACTTTTTTTTAAAGCCCAAAGGTGCATTAGCCTACAAGGGCTGTTAGTCTCGAAACGGCATTCTGCGTTGGTTCACTATAAAAGGTGTATCCTTTTTAAATTGTTACCACCAAATACTACCGCCCTGTATTATATTTAAAGAAATTGAATAATGAAGAATCTGCATGAATGTACGTACGTTTCTCGCACTGTGAAAAACCAGCGGTACCTAGTCATCAGATTTTGAATAATGTGATCCTCCATCTGAATATGGACTCATGGAAGCTCGAATTTTGAATTTGCTTTATTGTCTACTTCATATTTTATAACACTTTTAGAGAATCTTTGATTAATAAACTTGACGATTTCAAAGCGAGCAATGGTAACACTAACGGAAAAATAAAACATTTTTATCTCCAGCGAGCAAGACTGTCTATCGGAATTTCTAAAGATATGCTGTTTTTAAATATTTTTAGCCGAAAGCGGCATTACCCCAAAAACTCTCAAAATGTGTATGTGTAATGTAATGTAATATACGAGTGTGCTGCAGCCCTCATGGCCGATAATAATCGGCCTCATGTTTAACGCAGCACAACCAACACAAGCATGTATATGTATATAATTTTTTTTAAAAAAAGGCCCCTTTTGAGCGTAATATAACACCTGGAAGCTTTCAGACTTCTTTTAATATTGCGGGCACTAGCCGATTATAGGCGTTGCCCACTATTAAGGCCTGTCATTTTATTATGGTGGCGCCTAACTGGCGGCCACCGTTACCTCCTATGAAGGGACAGACAATTTATATCCATGCCTTTACCGGGATTCGAACCGAAGCCCTTCGGTACTTCTGAGTCACTACTCACTTCCCCGTCTGGGCGGCAGCTTTACTAAGTTAATGTTTATTAAAATTAAGTTAATGTTTGTTAAATGTTTTGTTTTATTAAACTATTGCAAAGCAAGCAAGGGCTATGTGCCTGAGAAAAGGGATGCCTTAGTGGAGGACTTCCGAAGTGACGTATACACGTTAGACATGGGGAATACTATGAAAACACCCATGCAGTCAGCGCGATCACCGGGCTTGAACCCGGAACCAAACTACTAATATTCAGCGACTTCACCGCTTCGCAGCTAGTGGAGTTTCTAGGTTAAAATTTAACTGCTATGAATAGGATTTGGCGTAATCATTGATAGGGATGTTTATATACTACATTTAAGATGGTTATTTAAAATAATCAATAAAGTTTGAGGAATCTAAAAAATGAATAATAAAAAAGATGTAAGACTAATCCTTTTTATTCCAGTCTTATTTTACGCTGATTTTTGCTTCCTTAATTATAATATCCTTTTCTTCCTTCACGTAATTATAAAATTGAGCGCAAATCATTTTAAAATTATAATAACAAATCAAAATAGCTTCAACTGTCTCCAAGGCAAATCTGTTACTTTTAAAATTTAATCCGATGATTGAAGGGCATTGTACGTACGTACTGGCATAGCTTTATTAGATACCATTTCCGATCGATATGCTTTGTATATGCAAGAAACTTAGCCATTTTCAAAGTAGCTACACAGATTTAAATGGTATTCTTTTTTCTCTAATTAGTTACTATACGGCAACCCTAGCTACTTTAAAAACATCGGAAACGAAAAAGCAGATGTAATGAAATTCATGACTCACAAAATTCACTTCAATTGGAGTGTTTTAAAACGCAGCTGGAATTTGCTTTATCAGCATCTGTTTTTCTGATTTGGCGCCTGGCGAAAGATTATTCGTATTTTCTGTTATTATATTACTGTGACCGACTGGCTGGGAAATTCAACTTCGATCTCCCTGTTGCCTCAAAAGATCTCATACAAAGAGTCTTTGTCTCAGACGAATCTATAACGAAATGAAAGAACTGTCCCCCCCTCCGGTTGGCTAGCGGTTTAGTAAAGGTATACACAGAGGCTGCTCGCACATTTTGCAGACGATTTTCATTGTGTTTACAGAAATATTTTACCTAAAATTGTTTTGTTTTAAATGTTTCATTTGACAACCCTTATTCTTCACTGCCTTTCAAGGCCGTAATTCCTAATTAATAAAGCTTTTCTTAATAGTTATAATAACTAATAATAATAATATAAAGAACTAATAATAATATTAAGAACATTTTGCAGACGATGTTCATTGTATTTACAGAAAAAGTTTACCTAAAATTGTTTTGTTTTAAATGTTTCATTTGAGAACACTTATTCTTCACTACCTTTCAACGCCGTAATCCCAAATTAATAAAGCTTTTCTTAATATTTATAATAACTAATAATACTAATATTAAGAACTAATAATAATATTAAGAACATTTTGCAGGCGATTTTCGTTGTATTTACAGAAATATTTTACCTAAAATTGTTTTGTTTTAAATGTTTCATTCGACAACCCTTATTCTTCACTGCCTTTCAACGCCGTAATTCCAAATTAATAAAGCCTTTCTTAATATTTATAATAACTAATAATAGAAAAACTCTCTTTAGATCCTTTTGAACCAGATTCTAAGATTTTTTTTCTCCTCTTCGGTGATAATAAATGTTTTTATTGAAGTCATTTAAGTTCACCTAAGATTCATCTATTGTGACAACATTTTTCCCGATAAATGTTTCCCATAAAGTATTCTGCAACACGTTCTGCAGTCGGGAATATGTCGTGGAGAAAGAGATATATACAGTGTCACTCGTGCTTTACAAAAGGAAACTGTGGTAAAATAAATTAAAAAAACATGTAAAAATTTCTTGTGGGCGTGTTTCATACTTAAATTTAGTAACAATTATTACATAACATACATTTTCTCAAAATATTAAAATATTAATTTAATAAAAATACAATTGTTTAGAACGGAGCAAAAAATGGCTCACATAAGTGATGGGACACTTACTTTTCCGCCAAATATTTATCCAAAAATTTTACTTTTTAAAAGGTTTTAATATTTTGTTGGATTTCCTTTTACTTTTAAAACATGATTTAATCTTCTTGGGATGGATTCGAATAATTTTTTTGTGATTTCTGGAGTGATTTTACCCCATTCTTCTTGAAGCACCGATTTTAATTGTTGTTTTGAAGAAATGGTGTGTTTGCGAATTCTTGATTCCAATTCTTGCCAAATATTCTCTATGGGATTTAAGTCTGGAGATTGTGGTGGTGTTTTTATTATTTCAGGACAGTTATACAGCAGCCAGAGTCTAACGTTCAAAGCAGTGTGCTTGGGGTCATTGTCCTGGTAGAATTTAAAATCGTTATGAAGGTTCAATTTTCGTGCTGAAGATTTCAAATTTTGATTTAATATGCCAATATACTTGTACTGATCCATTATACTGTCAATAAAAACAAGATTACCAACTCCAGCGGACGACATACACCCCCATACCATAACTCCTCCTCCACCATGTTTTACTGTTGGCACCAAGTTCTGTTTGCGAAATTTTTCCCTGGGTTTTCTCCACACCAAGATTCTACCGTCAGAACCAAATATATTAAATTTACTCTCATCAGCAAATATAACTTCATTCCAGTAATCAAAATTCTTATTTATGTTGGATTTTGCGAAAGCCAGTCTGAGTTTTCTATTCTTTTCACTTACGAAGAATTTTTTCCTGGCTGCTCTACCGTGATATCCAGTAGATCGAATTACTCTTCTAATAGTCTCAGAATTAACAATTACTCCATATAATGCTTGTAAATCAGCAGCAACTTTAGGAGCACTCATTCTTGGATTTTTTTTAATATTTCGAACGATAATTCGCTTTATTCCATTGGATAGCTTTGATGGTCGGCCAGGTCTTCTTTTATCCTGAATCATATGATTCTTTTTATACCGTTTAATGATATTGAAAACTGTTGAATGACTCAAGTTAACTGTTTCAGCAGTTCCTCTAATAGATTTTCCACGTTCAATATGCAAATTAATAACTAATTTTCGAATTTCAGGCAAAGTTTCTTTTCGTTTAGCATTCATGGTTGCACAGAGCTAAAAAACCTAAAAATTCCACAACAAACTGGAAATAAATAATGCAGATGATTTTATAAATTATTGCCAATTGCTTTTGAGTAAAAATAAAAACCCCAAAAAATATTTTTAGACGATTTTTGTTGCATAGTCTCATGGTGTCCCATCACTTATGTGAGCCATTTTTTGCTCCGTTCTAAACAATTGTATTTTTATTAAATTAATATTTTAATATTTTGAGAAAATATATGTTATGTAATAAATGTTACTAAATTTAAGTATGAAACACACCCAAAAAAAATTTGTAAATTTTTTTAAATTTATTTTACCACAGTTTCCTTTTGTAAAGCACAAGTATCCCATCACTTTTGTGACACTGTATATACCGTTTTTTCGCCTTTTTTATTTTTAGATTAGTAGCTTTGTTTACAGCTGATATTGAGCATTCTAATGATTTTACAACTGACCAATGACTTGGAAGGTTTTTTTTTTAACATTAAGGATCTTACCTTTGCAAAATTCGAAACATGCCGTTTTTTTTCCCTTGGATATAAAAAAATATATCTTTAAATATATTTTTTTTTCCTTGAAGCCAAACTTTGACGATTTTTCCCTTTCTTATTGACAATATTATCTAGCGTTGGTTTAGATACCGAAAAATCATGGCTTTCACAGCATTTTTTAATAACTAGGTAAGAATAATTTTCTTCAGAAAGAACACAAACATAGTCTTCCGTCCGTAGACGCGCCATTTTGCGTGAAAACAAAATTTTTAGGAAGCAGACGATAATTTACACTTTCAAAAATACAGCTGCAGTTAAAAATTTTTTTTCCAAGCAGGTGATTTCTTATAACAAGGGAAAGTCGTCTGAAAATGCGGGAATAGCCTACGCAATGAATACTTTAAAAAATTTCTGTGATTCTGAATCCAAATCATACTTGAAATTCAACAAAAATATGATTAATTCATTAAATAAGTTTGCCCGACAATTACGTGATCCGACACAGACACAAAAAAAATTTACACGACTCCTGAACAGACATGCACAGATAAATAAATAAATAAATAATCTCAAAGGGGTTCGAGTTTAAACGATCGTTCTAAAAGGGCTCTTCAGTATTTAAGGGTTAGAGGTTTATTAGTACAGATTATCAATAGAGATGGCATAGCAAAACATTTTATAGGCTATTACATGAATATGCACTTAGACAACCTGGGAACGTTATATATCTTCTTCATATTTAAAAAGTGAAAAAATAAGTAGTGTATACTAAATTAAATAGCTTTTAATTACACATATCTTGAATTAAATGCATTTTTATTTAAATTAAACAGATTAAACATTAAAAAAAAACTTTAAGAACTGCACTTATTGCTTTTAAATAATTTAGTTAGTTGCAGGCCAGTTAAACATGAAAGAACCTTAAATTTTAGCGAATGGCAATAGACTCGAATGAAAAGTGAAACAATGCATTAATGTGAATCAACGCAAATCATATTTCGAGACTAATAGACTTTTCCGGCGAATAAGCAGAGAGAGAGAAAGAAGAAAGGAATAAAAGTTTAAATATGTAAAAAGCGAAAAAAAAAATTTATATATAAATCCTGCTAGTTACTTGCGGAATAATAATCAATCGAACACTACTAATTAACTCTGAAATTATGTCCAAAATCTTTTACAAAATCACTGTTCCTTAATTTGTTTCACAATTTTCGTATGCTTTCGGGCATTCCGTGAGATCAGGGTTCACCAGCAACCGAGCGGTAAAGTCGCTGAACACAGGTAATTAGGGTACGCGGTTCGAATCCCGCGAACGGGCTGGCTGCATGGGCATTCTCGTGGTTTTCCTCATGTGTAACGTGTATACCAGCCAGTTTCTATTAGAAAATCCTCCACAAAGGCACCCTTCCCTTAGGCAGATAGCTCTCAAGGCTTTGTCGTAATCACATAAAACAAACCGGTCCGCGAGATTGTTTCTTTTTATGATTAATTAATTGAACAAATGATTAGAATTAGGCAAAACACGTAAAAGTTATCTGCCTAAAGGGTTAGGTTTTCGACATGGGCGTGAGCAACCTGCCCATGGGGGGGATGCCTTCGTGAAAGACTTTGTAAGGTAAAGGGTTCGTATTCCCGTTACTTAGGGGAAAAATCACTAAAAATAACTGTACAGCCAACCCTTTCGCCTGAGATCGAATCCGAGTCGAACTTCCATAATTCAGTGGATCTTACACTCGACCGTTGGTGGAGCATCTGCCTAAAAGGAAGGATGCCTTTGTAGAAGATTTTGTAAAGAAAACTGGCTCATATATTACACATTACACATACGAAAAACCACGAAAATATTAGAACGAATCGACCGGCTTCTTTTTACGAACAGACTGGCATTTTGTAAGAAAGGATCGGCATTTATAGAGCGCCTTCTCCAGGATCCGAATAAGGGAGTTTCAAATTACGAGCTATATATTCACATCACAAAAACAAACAAAAGATTACATTCTCCCCTACTAAAGTGCGATTGGAAAGAGGCAAGAGACTCTGTCGACCGAGTCCAGGCAAGCAGTGATGAACCATCTTCCAAGGGAGAAGTTCCATTTTATAATTAACTAATTATCATATTTCTGCACATGGTTTTCAGCAGTCCGAATATTTTATATTTTTACCTTCCGCAGAGATATTTCTCGGAATAAAAATAATATCGTATTAATTCGCGTATTTCCCCCCCTTTTTCTTTACTAATATTATGGTCCGAAAATCGAGAGGAGAAAATTACGCGGATCATTCAATTTCCGAAGGAGGCGTGACAGTGAAACCATAACAAATGAAAAGCAGTCATGGATTAACTGCGATTAACCATCCCAAAATCGTCTCTTTAAAAGAAACCTACATTCCGATAAGAATGTATAGTAATATCAACATAACGATATCTCATAAGATTTCTTCATTTCTACTTTCTTGTAATTTGAAGCCTTGTCCAGTCTTATCGTCGTCTCCATAAGTAATCATGCCTCAAGTCTGCATAAGTAATTATGCCAACTCGTCGAAATATAGACTGCATGCCGGTCCGGGCTCATTTCGCTGTGATGGATGGATTTCTGTATTAGGCTGGTATGAAGTTCAACAGTTAGAAGGGAAAGGTTCGACGTGACCTTCGCAGGTAATTTGCGAGGGTTTGTCTCTGCTAGTAAGACGAAAACAAACACCACGTGAGCGATTCAATTATAAAATTTTAGGGAAAGTCGTTCCCTGAACGCACTGAGGGAAGGGGAAAATGACCCGAATATTTCTAAAATTTTCAGAACTTGGAGCCAAAAAGCTTGGGAGGGGGGTTATTCGAGAGTAAATAAGGTACACGAATAATTTTTTGCAAGAAAAATATTTTCTTCCTATCTTCAATAGTCAGACACTTTGACCGTTAAGCATGTAAAGCCATCAGAGTCATTTCGGAGCAGAAAAAAGCAAATAATAACAATGCCGTTCTTGAAATTTCCACTCCGGATATCTCGATTACTAGACGAATGCACCTGCAATGACATCACGAAAGCACGCAGTCAGGAGGGGGAATATTCGTTACATTCTTCCCCACTTACAGGACGACCGGGGAGAAAGGAACCGAATCGCCATTCAAGAAGCAGGAAACATGAGCTGTGTCTTCGTCGGGAGTCGAACTCCGGACCTTTCGATTAGTAGACGAATTTGCCTCCAATTACATCATGAGGGCAAGCGGGAGGAAAAATTCTTTACATTCTCCCCACTGTTCAAGGACGAATGGGGAGGAGGAGAACACGATAACTACATTCAAGAGGTGACGAATTCCCGTCCACGTTAATTTAGTTTGAGGCCCACTTGCAGTTCTGAACAGATAGCAAAAAAAAATCTGTTATACCTCGCGGTGATTCGAACTCCAGACATACTTCCAACTACAACACGAAGGCACGCAGTAAGGAAGGTGAAAATGCCTCACGAGTATTCACGGGAAAAGAGCGAATCCACTGTCATTTAAATCATCGTCAACTCATCAACAAGAACGCTTTTCTGGGGGCCCCACACAGGATGACAAAATTTACTATCGAGAGACAGACCATCTATCAATCCCTCGAGGCGACTTTCATCTCCACAATATTTTAAGTACCTCCATACTAGAGAGACACTAGTGGCGCATGAAAAATATAAAATTGTAGAAGCGAAGTATTTTATGCATGAAGGAAGAACATATACAGCTGTCCTTCTTGACGGCTGCTGATTTTCCGCATGTTTAACATGAATACCAGCCAGCTGCCACGAGAAAGCACTCCACGAATACATTACTTCCCTAAGATAGATAGCCCATCATTAAATAAATTCAAAAGCCAAATCCAGAAGGTTGAACTTCAGTTTTCCAGATACTTGAAATCTCAGCCGATGAACCTTTCGAAGATAGAATTCAAAACAGACGCTTGAAAGAACAATAAATGTAAAATGCAATGATGACTAGAAATTAATTATGCCGAAAATTAAACAGAGGTGTTTCAATGAAACCACATGGGTGCTTCTAATAATGCGACTCATTCTCACTGGATTCTGAAAATACCTACGTCTGTGAAACATGGACGCATCAGACTGAGAAAATTACGAATTCCACACACAATATTTCGACTAATAATACAGATATTTTGCTCGCACGCATTTTGGAACGGAAAAAAAATTAAGGAAAGTTTAATTGGCAACAGCTTTCACACTGGAAAAAAAAACACTGAATTTTTTAAAGTTTTGTGTGTTACCTTTATTTATTAAATATCATGTTCTGCACACTTAAAACACATAAAATTCATTTCAAAGGCAACATCACAAAATATTAAAAAACAGCATAGCTTTAGAATTTCTTATGCACAGTCTCGCGCGCTGCAGTTCAAAATGTTTTTTTACGTTGTTATTATGTTTAATTTGTTGTTATGCTTAATTTTCTAATGCCATGTAAACATTTAATTGTTTTTAATTCGAACTTATGAATAAAATAACGCAAACTAGATAGCAGATGTAAACATTTAATTGTTTTTAATTCGAACTTATGAATAAAATAACGCAAACTAGATAGCAGAAATTCTTTAGAATGAAATTAATATATTATTGATGGAATTTCTGCTTATATAACTTTCTAGTAACATGGAATCATTAAACTATATATATACATATATAGAGAGAGAGCAAAATATGGAACAAGGTGTAGAATATATATATACATATAAATACACTCACGTCCATAAATTAAGGATAATTCGGAGTCAGGTGGAAATCGAACTCTAAAATAAATATATCACCTGTAAAATCACTACAAACATCTTCAAGAATCATATGCAAATTTCAGGAAGTAACCAGATGACACCGATGGTACGTCA
>KK117449.1:966400-978860 GCA_000611955.2 Stegodyphus mimosarum | reverse complement strand
AAATAAAATAACGTTGTGTAGCATAAATTTAGAATAATGAAAATTAAATCATAAGTCAAACTTTTAAATAATTAAGTGTTACGGGAATTTGCTACACAACACATCTTCAATAATCATATGCAAATTTCAGGAAGTAACCAGATGACACCGTGGTACGTTACAATGACGAGAGTGTAAGAGTGTGATATATAAGGAATACAGGCAAAGAAGTAAAATTGTTCGCAGCCGCTTTATAAGCATTTCAGTGCAATAACCGAATAGTTATGACACAAAGGACGCATTTGGATGATTTTTTACGTGGTACAATTATCGGCCGTCTGGAATGTCGGCGTACCCAACTGGAAGTATCAGACGAACTTGGAATTGCCCAGAGTATCATCTCCAGGCTTTGGCAACGATTCCAAGATGATGGTAATGTGAGTAGACGTTACAGCACAGGTCGCCCTAGAGTTACAACGCCGAATGAGGACCGGTATTTGGCAATTACTGCCAAAAGAAACAGGCGAAGCACAGCCTCAGACCTGTCTCGTCAGCTCTCTTCAGCCACTGGTACGACAATTTCAAGGCAGACCGTGTACAGACGCTTAGGGCAGATTGGTCTATATGCTCGTAGACCTGTCAGATGCGTTCCACTTACTGCAACTCACTGTCGCCTGCGGTTAGCCTGGAGTAGAGAGCATGCATTGTGGACACCGCAACAGTGGGCTTGTGTTATGTTTTCCGACGAGTCCAGGTTTAGCTTGCAGTCTGATTCTCGCCGGACTTTCATATGGAGAGCTCCAGGTACCCGTTACCACCAAGAAAACATCATTGAACGAATCGTTACGGTGGTGCAGGAGGGCTCGTTTGGGGTGGAATTATTCTGGGTTCCAGAACTGACCTGCATGTTCAAATTGGAACCATGACAAGCTAAATCTATCGGGACGTCATTCTGGAACAACATGTACGTTTGTTTCGGGGCGCCATGGGCGCACAATTTGTGTTTATGGATGACACCGCCCGTCCTCACCGTGTAAACATCGTAAGCGAATGCCTTCAATCGGAGGATACCACCCGTATGGACTGGCCAGCATTCTCGCCGGACTTGAATCCAGTAGAGCACGTGTGAGACATGCTTGGCCGACGAGTTGCAGCCCGTCAACCTCCTTCTACATGTCTACCGGAACTTCGGAGAGCATTGCTTGTTGAGTGGTGTAATATCTCCCAAGATCAGATCGATAATTTGATACACAGCATGCCTAGGCGTTGTACGGACTGTATTGCATCATCTGGGAGACATACAATGTATTAACAATCATACCAACCATGTAATATTGTTTTTTTGTAAATAGGTTTTTTTTTGTAATTTGCTCCAGGGAGAAAAAGTCGCTAATTTTTTTAATATCAAACATATAGCATCTTTTTTTACTCTTTACCTTTTGTTTAATAAATAAGATTTACAAATAAGACCAATTTGTTTTGCTTCTAACTCTTCTTTTGCTGATTTTGCATTATCCTTAATTTATGGACATGAGTGTAAGTAAATCTATTACACATTTAAGAAGTTAAGGAGATCGCGGAGTAGAAGTAGAGCAAACCTCATCTGTTGTAGATGATACTTTCTTCCCTCTCCTTCGAAAACTTTTAGACCTGTGGTTGCTTCTGATTGAACACCATGAAAGCCAGTTTTAACATCATTCTGCAAACGATCCACGAATTTAAATTTTACTTCTTGTGAATTCAAAGTGAGTTAAATCAATTAAACAATTTTTCAAGTAAATAACGCGTAAAAGTTAAAAGCATTTCTTGCTTACACGTACTTCCTGTAATTATAGCTGGTAGCAAAATGGCTTACAGAAATCATCGAATGATTTGAGTCTCCGATAGTGCCAAAGTTTTAAATGCATTACCACTGAAATTATAAAATTTATATATAGCATAGCATTTAAAACACATTTTAATATGAAAAAAATCTGAAAGCTTTCAAATTTTATATTACGCCCAAAGCGGCGTTTTTTAACGTTTTGTGTGTTTCCTTTATTTATTAAATATCATGTTCTTCGCATTTAAAATTCAATTGAACAGCAATCATCACAAAATAATTTAAAAAGAGCATATCTTCAGAGTTTCCGATACACTGTCTCGCGCACTGGAGATAACTTTTTTTTTCGTACAGATTTGCCACTGTTCGCTTTGAAATCGTTCAATTTGTTAACCAAAAATTCGTTAAGTTTGTTTTACAAAATATGAAATTAAGTTTTACAAAATATGAAATAAATAATAAAACAAATTCCAAATGACTCCCAGGTGCCCATATTCTAGTAGAGTATTAAGTTATTCAAAATTTGATATCTCTAGGTACCGTTGTTTTTTCATAGAGCGAGAAACATATATACATTCATGCAGATTCTTCATTATTTAATTTCTTTAATGCAGGGCTCTATATTTGGTGGCAACAATTTGAAAAAGTGAAATATTATTTCTTCATAAATAAAATATTGCACTCAAAACTTTTTTATGTATTTTTGAGTTTTTTTAACGTTTTGTGTTGTTACCTTCATTTATTAAATATCATCTTCTTCGCACCTAAACAATAAAATTCAGTTCAAGAGCAATATCGCAAAATAATTTTAAATTGAGCATATCTTTAGAATTTCCGATACACATCGCGCACTGGTAATGAAATTTTATTTTCTGTACAACGTTACCATTGCTTGCTTTGAAATTCTTGAGTTTGTTAATAAAAAATTCGTTAAAGTTTTTACAAAATATGAAATCGATAATAAAACAAATTCCAAATTTCAAATTTTGTCTTCCAGATGCCCATATTCGCAGCAGGATTACGTTATTCAAAACCTGATGGTTCTGGGTACCGTTGTTTTATCACAATGCAAGAAACATATATAACTTTATGCAGATTATTCATTATTTCTTTTACGTATAATACAGGGCGCTAATCTTTGGTGGAAACAATTTGAAAAGTGAAACAGCTCTGATAGTGAATCAACGCAAAATGCCGAAACGAAATTAATAATCCTTCTGGGCAAATTGCCCCTTTGAACTTAAAATAAATAAGTAATAATTAAAAGAATAAAAATCTGAAAGCTTTCAGATTTTTCATTACGCATAAAATGTTTTGTATGTTACTTTTATTTATTAAATAACATTTCTTCGCACTTAAACCATAAAATTCAGTTCAAGAGCAATCTCGCAAAATAATTTTAAAAATGAGGATATCTTTAGAATTTCCAATATACAGTCTCGCCCGCTGGAGAAAAATATCCCCCCCCCATACAGTATTGCCATTGCTCGCTTTGAAATCCTTAAGTTCGTTAATCAAAAATTCCTTAATGTCAGACAAAATATGAAATAGATAATAAAACAAATTCCAAATTAGGGTTTCCAGATGCCCATATTCAGTGGAGGATTACGCTATTCAAAATTTGATGGCTCTAGGTACCGTTGTTTTATCACAATGAGAGAAACATACATACATTTATGCATATTCTTTATTATTTTATTTCTTTAAATATAATACAGGGCTGTAATATTTGGTGGCAACAGTTTGAAAAGTGAATCAACGCAGAAAGTGAATTGACGCAAAATGTCAAAACGAAACCAATAGCAATTCGGGGCTAATGCCCTTTGCGCTAAAGAGAAGAAAATATTCTGAAAGCTTTCCGATTTTATATTACGCCCAAAGAGCCGTTTCTTTAAAGTTTTGTGTGTTATCTTTATTTATTAAATATCATATTCTTTGCACTTAAACCACAAAATTCAGTCCAACGGCAATGTTGCAAAATATTTAAAAGACCATATCTTTAGAATTTCCGATACACAGTCTCGCGCGCTGGGGATATTTTTTCCCCCGGACAGTGTTGCCATTGCTCACTTTGAAACTGTTGAGCTTTGAAATCGTTGAGCTTCTTAATGAAAAATTCGTTAAAGTGGTAGAAAACATGAAATCTCTACATATAATAAAACAAAGAGTCTGTGTGTGTGTGTGTGTGTGTGTGTGTGTGTGTATGTGTGTGTGTGTGTCTTTCGTTCGTGTTGCGAGTAAGCTAATAGACCCAGGGCCACGAAATTTGGTACATAGGTGTATCTACACAAGAGCCAGTGCACCTCGAAGCGATTTTTTCGAAATTCGAATTAGAATTTTTTTTATTTTATGTTTTGTGACCAAATCGCGTCATTTTGAGACATAATGGGCTACAGGAAAGCGAGATTTCACTCTATACATTTCATTTTTACATCGTCGTGAAGCGTAGACACTTAGCTATTTTACGAACTTAAAATAAATTTCGTATTTCAATAAATCGATTAAATACGAATTTATTTAGGAAGGTGAGCTTAACACCTTTTCAGCGGAATTTTTTTTAAAAAAACTTATTTTAAAAAATGTGCTGTTTATTTTCCTTTGATTTTTGGACACGTTGAACTTTAATCCTTTCGACTCCTTTTAAAAAAAGAATTTTGGAAAAATAATAATATTTTGTATTTTTTTAAAATTTTTTAAATGAAGCTTCCGAATACACTTCTCACATCTCAGATATTTTAAAATGTAGTTTTGGCAACAATTTTCCTTTCTTATTGTTGTTGATAGATTTTTGATGAAATTGCATCATTTTGAATAGTTTCATTCTTTTAAAAATTTCGGTTTGGCAACAATTTTTCATCGTATTTCTTATGTTACTGTTTTTAAGAGACTGAAAAGTTTAAGAAATTAAAAAGTTGTTTCTTTTTGCAACGGTAAATTGTTTAATTACTTTATTAGGATAATTAACATTTGTATCAAGGGATATTGCTTATTTCATTGTAATATTATGTTTTAATTATATATAATTTTAATTATAAAAAAGTTTTGCATGATATTTTTTAATCTGTTTAAGTTCTTAATCTGTTTATACCATTTGAGTTCTTAAGATTTTGCAAAGGGAAGTTGGTTAATTTATTTATTAGGATAAGTAATATTTGTATTAAGGGATATTGCTTATTTCGTTGTATGCTTTTTATATGTAATGCATTTTTAACTGAATTTTTTTTCCGTTGTTGTTTGTTTCTTTTTCGATAAAATTGTTCTGCAGAGTAAAATTCTGTGCAGTTTTCAAATTTAATGTTTGGTGTTCTCTTTAAGCATTTTTCTGGTACACTTAAAAGCCAGACGAAGTCTGGCCGCGCAGCGGCTAGTCTATAATAAAACAAAATACAAATTTGGCCCCCATATTTGATGGAGGATTACGTTATTGAAAATTTGCTGGCTCTGGGTATCGTTATTTTTTCACATTGCGAGAAATTTACATATATTTATGCAGATTCTTCATTATTTCATTTCTTTAAATCTAATACGGGGGGATAATATACGCTGGCAACAGTTTCAAAAGTGATTCGCAGTTTATAATGAATCGACGCAAAATGCCAAAACGAAATTAATAGCCCTTCTGGGCTAACGCTCCTTTGGGATAATAATGCTAACAATAGAGGCAAAATTAATTCAGTTTGTTAAAACAAGCCCTTCAAGTCACTAAAGTAAAATGTGATATGTATTTATACATTACTTTCACGTTCATATTCTAATCTTGAAGTTTGTCTTGAGGGACTCATTCTTAGTTTAATAGCTAATAATACTATTATGTTCGTGGGTACGATTGATACGAGTTCAAAGATATCGTATATTTTAAAGTCTTCAGCTTTAAATATGAATAAAAGTCAATTAAAGAAAAAATTGTACCATATTTTTTATTTGGAGAGACAGTTACAAATGAATGCCGCTGTTTTCCGTATTTTGTTCATTTCCAGAAAGGAAATCTTTTCGTGTGTTTGTTTCATGTTAAGAGGAATAAAATTCATGAAAGCACATAGTACTTTGTCGGGACCGTTGTATTATTTTGTGTTTACCGATATTTCGCGCTAAGCGATTTCGCGTTAAACGTATTTCACTGTATTGTAAATAATAATGGCCCTCAGCAAAGGAAATAGTGTTACGAATTTTGTATTTAGATAGTTAATTTTAGTAGAATTATGATTAAAATTGTATTTCCCCGTGCAATGCAGCGCGAGACAAATTTTGAGAGAAAGCTATGTCGGAAAAGTAAAAATACAGGACCACGAGCATTTTACATTTAATAAATAGGTATATCTTTGATTTGTATGGAAATTGAATTAACGTAATTGATCACTATGTTAGCTGTAACCGTTATTACATCCTCTTTTTGCTTTCCAGAGATCTCGAGACTCAGAATTTACTAGAAAGATCTCGCGCAGCCGGTTAAAAACTATTTAATGTCGAAGAAAGAGTATTTCATCATTACTTTTACATTTTTTCTGCTGCTCATGCATCCCAAAGATTACTTGCCTATTGCATAAGATCGCTATCCTCGACTTACCATCAATTGTTTAATTATGCCTTCAAATGCTTATTTACTGAGTTTACTCAAGTATTGATTCTCGCCTTCGGGCTTGGTGTATTTTATTACATACACCTCTAATTTTTAAAAATTTGAATGGCCTGTGGTATAATTATTAATTACTGGTTAGAACTCTTAATAGTTGAAGCCAGAAGCAAAGGTATGATCCAAGTCTGAGTTCAGTTCTTTAGTTAGTTGCTTAGTTATTCCTATTGCGATTTATTTAGTTCCGCGTGAAGTGAGATATGTGAATTAGCTTTCTCTTTCGATAACGCTTTGCAGTGCGTTGTATTTTAACGTTTTTAGTAGCTTGATGTATAACTATTGATTACATTGCGTGATATTGTGAACATTTGTATGAATATCTCTGAGAAAAATTCCAGCGTTCTGTTACATTTCTTTTGATAAGAATAATTTTTATTAACCTTTTATTGACTTCTGCATTTAATCTATTACGAACCCGTACGCGCTTTGAGTTCGTCTCTTTCTATTTAAATAATAGCTGCGAATGAGCAGGAAGAAATTGTGCAGAAAGAAAGAAGCAAGTTTTGATTTGAGTCAATTTATTGTAAATAATAATGGCTCACAGCAAAATAAATAGCCCAAAAAAGAACGCGGATAGTAACAACTTCATCATCTTATGAAACTCAAATATCCCACCACTTTTTTTTCCCTCTTTCTCCAGTCTTGATCGTAACTATTTGTGAAATCTTGAAGTATTTGATCAAGAAATGATTCGTGGTGACATCCTTCGAATTAGCTATAGACCGTGGATTCGAGAACTTGAAACTTCTAACATTGTTATACTAACTAGTGACATGCAAAAGGATCGCAGGAAAACTCTTTAGAGATGAAAGAAAGAAAGAGGTTTAGTTCCCATGAAAACTAAACTAGACTGACATTAATTGGAAAAGTTCCTGAAAGTCAAAATAGAAGTAATGTAAAATATGACTGTAACTTCACTACTTGCAACCGAGTTTATGAAAGAAGCAAGTTTTGATTTGAGTTTGGGAACACAGTTATTTAGAATATGTACACTGCTTTTTTTTTGGGGGGGGGGGGAGGACAGTTCTATATCTCCCGTTCTACTGGGCCGATTGATGAAATTCAAATTGCGTTTTTCCTGTCTCGAAGGCGCGACTTACGATATCACACTAACTTCCAAAAGTTAAGCCCGAAGATGTACTAACTTTTGTATTTTTGTAAGAAGTACTTTTGAAGATGTACTTTTGTAAAATGCAAAAAAATCAACACATACTGCTTTGATTGACACAAAATTCGGTAGGAAAATAGCATATATATTTATGCATAAAAAAATCAATAATTGTATACAGAAATATTAAAATTTAAAACAATATTAAATTTTTGTAAGTTATCAGATAATGATATACTGGAGACTTAAACAGAACTATGTATAAAGTGAAAATAAACAGCATAAAATGAAAAAAAAGGTCATTAATAGGATATGTGATCCTCCCCTGATCTGTATACAAAGTTTACACCTTTTGACCATGCTTTCAATTAGGTGGTGAACCACCGCAGAATTAAGCAATCGCCATTCTTCTTGTACAGCAGTTTCCAGCTCAATAAGAATAGCTGGAGATGGGAAACGTGAAGATCCAGCACGGCCGAGAGCATCCCAAAGATTTTCAATGGGATTAAGGTCTGGCGAATATGCTGGCCACGTCATACGCGCAATCCCTTCACTCTCCAGGTAGTCATCGACGATGTCAGCTCTATGGGGATGTGCGTTATCGTCCATTAAAACAAAAGTAGGGCCAACTGCTGCAGCGTACAATCTCACAATGGGTTCTAGGACTTCATCTCGATACCGGATAGCCATCAAAGAACCCCGTTTAAAGATGTGCAGTATCCTAACGAAATCCCTGCCCACACCATAATGCTTCCGCCTCGGAATGCGTGAGGTTTTGGATTTGATTGCGTGTTCGTTGTTCACGCCATATCCTTATCCGCTTGTTATCTGGCTCCAGAGCAAATCTTGACTCATCATTAAACATGACATTGCCCCAGTCAGACACATTCCAATTGACATATTCCCGGCACCCCTGTAATCGTGCCCCTCTTGATTGGACGGATAGAGGAACACGAACTCGAGGTACCCGGGCGTACAGTCCACTCATATGTAATCTTCGGCGTACAGTAGCTGCAGATATCGCCTTACCAATGGACGCTGTAACCATAGATGTTACACGTGTGGGGGTCGCTCTGCTAATCCGCTTGGCTACAATAGCAATATATTGATCTTCTGCGGGGGTTGTAACCCTTGGGAGACAGGCTACGGGCCTTCGGACAACTGTCTGTGTGATTTGGAATTGTTTCCATAAACGTGAAATTACAGAATGATGAAAATTACAGATGACACCGAAGAAAAGAGCAACATCTGTGATCGACTGTCCTGCTTCAATGCAACCCACAGCACGCCAGCACTCAGAATCTTCCATTCGTCTTCTGAAAGTCATAGAACACGTATGTCTTGAAAACAAATTGTACGAAATTTTAAACACCTTCTATCAGCACTTACAATCAACTTCTGTAACCCTTCATAAAGCCGGCTTCTTATAAGACTGCCTTTTTTTGCATATTTCTTGACATGAAAGAGCGATTGGCTGTTAGCTAACATATTTGCATACTTCCATCTACCTCTGCAGCGAATTGCATCCTCTTCAATTCTGATTGTCTTCGGGAAATTAGCATTTTCCTCTCCGTGCTTAACTTTTGGAAGTGAGTGTATTAGATTTATATACAGCATTATTCTAATGTAGGTGTTTTTACACAAAATCGGACCTTTTCTGAAATGATATGCCAATTTTTTTCCATATTTCGATTCTACGATCAAATTATGTCAAACTGCCATGTTTTGTGAAAATCGCACGGGTATTTTTTAAGAAATTAGCTCTCAAAATTTTAGCTCCTCAATGTTAATTCAATTTGGTATGTATTTATTAATATCTCTCTTTTTTATTAGACTTGCATGATTCCTTCTTTCGCAGTTCGAAATTTAGGTTTACTCCAAACAAAATTCACCCATTTTTTATGATTAATTTTTAAAATTTGTGTTTTTAAATAATTTTTATAAATTTCTTGAAAAAAATTTTGAATTATAACCTATAAAATTTTTACCATCAACTTGAAGTAGTTGTATTTCTAAGTATACCTACAAAAAAATTAGAGCTTTTTATTCAAAATTTTCGAAGATATACGTGAATTTATATATTGGTGTGTTTTGAAATTTGGCATATTTGTTGAAAGCGATAATAACATCTGATGTGGTTTATGCACTTTGCTGAAATTATTTGAAAGAAGAACGATGAACTTTTTTTCCACTCCATTACAATGGAAGGGATAGGAAAATAGGTTGCCACGTATTAAGAAGTTCGTCAAGTGAGTTATTCTTGGCACAAACTGAAAAAAATTCGCCAAACTAAATTTTTTAATTTCTCGGTAAATTTTACAAAATCTAACATTTAGGCATAATTTGAGTCGTAGAATCGAAATATGGAAAAAAACTGGTATGTTATTTCAGAAAAAGACCCATTTTATGTTAAAATACCTATGCTAGAATAATGCTATGTATAAATCTAATATATATCCTAAGTCGCGCTTTCGAGACATGAAAAACTCAATTTGAATTTCGTCAATCGGCTCAGTAGAACGGGAGATATAGAATTGACCTTCCCCCCTCCCCCGCAGCGTACATGAAACCAACAAATGAAATAAATGTATTGAGATTATTATAGAAAAATAGAAACTGATTTCTAGAGGTTATTCCACAAGACTGGAATTTGAAGAAGCTGAAACTGTGACTAAGAGAAAACTACTGTCGATTCTTAATAGAGTTTTCAAGCCTGTGAGGTTTACGTGACCTGTAAACGTTACGTCCTAAATATCCACTGCAATCTACATGGAAGACAAAGCAAACATTGAAAGCTGAAGTGAATAACGATAAAAATGACGAAATTTTTAAGTGGACGAAAGACTATATTTAACCAATGCAAAATTGTCCAGCTTGTTTGGTATAAGGGAGATAAAACAGTCTACATACTTTTTGTGATAACAATCAACTAGTGTATGTTGCCGCAGTATTCATCAGATGCGAGTCAAAGTATGAAATATCAGTATAATTATTACAAGCCCGATCAACTATTACTCCTATGACGAAGATTAGTGTACGAAGATTGGAATTGCTAGCAGTTGCAATTAGAGCTAGGTTGCATTAAGTCACTGAGTGAAGATCTTAAACTGGAAGACACAGAATTTTTCTTTTGGACAGACTCACCCACGATTCTTACTTGGATCTGCCATGATGATCAGTGGTTAGTTTTTGTCAGTACATGAATAACAGAAATAAGACATCTTCAGACCTATGGAAACATATACCAGGTGATCAGAATCCCGCTGATTTACCGTCTCGGGGATGTGGAATAAAACAATTGCTAAAGTCCCAATGTTTGGAAAGTCCGTAGCAGTTATACGAATGTATAGAATCTTGGCCAAAATTCAGCAGTCGAATAAATGAACAAGATGTCGCTGTGGAGGAGAAAAAAATGCATTAAATCTTCGCTAATGAGTGTTCGAATGGAAAATATAAACTGATATTATAAAAATTTTTTGAAGTGCAATGGCATAGTGGTTATGTTCAGTTGGATATTACGATTCAATAAGAATAGTCAAATTCAGAACGATCAATGTATCCATGGTGATTTGTCTTGCGAGAAATATATAACTGCTGAAAATAAGCTATTAAAACTAATTCAAAGGGAAATGTTCTCTGGTTTGAACGATTCTAGATTATCGAGTTTACATCTCTATATTGACAAGATAGTGTTTTGCGATTAAGAATGAAGATAATTCATCGACAAGATACGATGGATTTTCGGCACCGAAAAGTTTTTGCTGATACTAAGATAATGAGAATAATTCTTAGAGATCATTATTGGATTTTAGATAGTTGTCATACCATCCGAGTTATTCTTAATTCAATGTTTATATGTATTATAAGTAGTACAAAGCTAAAAATATCGAGACTTTACCAACTGTCTTGCCTGAAGATCCTGTACGTAATGCCAAGGCTTTTGGAGAAATGGATAAATATTCACTGGTCATTTATACTTCAAAGGCTAGGGAAAGCAATCCAGAAGAAAGCATGTAGTGCTTTGCCAGCCGAAAGAGACTGGTCACGTGATTTACTGATCGCTCCGATTTGTTTCTCGGAGTGAAAATAGGGAAGATGGACAGCTGCGGATGAGTTCTGTTCTGCAATACAAAGACTCTCTTGCTTAAATGCCGACAAGATAACTAAATAAAACCAAACAACGTATAAAGGGGAGATGCATAAAATGGAAAATTACTGAACAAAAATCAGTTTAAAATTATCACGAGAATAACATACACACACACAGAATAAAAAACACATCTATAATAAACTTTTAGAATTTATTTTAACGATTGTAAGCTAAAATAATTGCTGTAAACATGTCTGAAAAATTAATTACACTAATTATTTACATTAAAAATTAATTATTTGCATTGAAGTGTAATAGTACGAAATTAAAGAATTTCTTACTTTGGGTTTCATTAAGCAATTATGCAAAAACAATAATAAAAATATTTCAGTTGGAAATTTAACCTTTGTTTTCTGTCGAATCGTCATCATCGTCCAAGGAAATAACTAAAGAGTCGCACATTTCTTCAAGTATACCATCTTTTTCCCAGTAAGCGTTTTCCAAGTTTTCTACGTGTGCACAATAGTTCTTCCATTTTTCAATTGTAACATTTTCTATAGCGTGTTCAGTAAGCTTTAAGAGTTTTTCCATGTTTATATCTGCCGTTATGTTTTGTGCACGAATAAAATGTTTGATATCTGCCCAAACATACTCTATAGCATTTATGTCACAGTGATATGGTGGCAGTCTCAATGCTGTGAATCCATGTTCTTCTAACATGACATCAAATTTATATGTTTTTTTCGGTAGCAAATGTTCTTTAACAATGTTCAACAGTTCGATCTTTCGCATATTAGGTGAGTACACAATATTGTTTGAAGTAAGCCAATC
>KK117449.1:951242-961568 GCA_000611955.2 Stegodyphus mimosarum | reverse complement strand
TTTGTAAAATTTGTCAAATAAGTATTAAACATTTTACACTTATAATAGTTGGACATATTTTCAAGAAGATTAGTGACATTTTATTTATGTTTTACTAGTGGTTAGCTTTATGCTGATTTTTTTCTTTTATGTCTCATTTTGTTATGTAATACTTGCTCTATCTAGAGATTTTGTAAATAGCAGGCCGATTTTATATCAAACAGCATAGTTTAAAATGAGAAGTAAAATCCATAACAAAAGACTGGCTGTTGCTCGCCTAGAGAGAGACTTGCCGATCAGAACAGACCTGAATGCCTGATGTTGGCAGGGTTTTTGAAAGTTATGCTTTGTCTGTCTGACACAGTTAGTGTTGTAGCTTCGTGCAGAGTTCCTGGAGTTGTAATACAGTTAACATACTTTAAGGTTCCAATAAGCCACTAAAGCACCAGGGGTGATAAGTTGTTTTGTATTATTTTAAGTCTTACTAGCTGTAAGGAATTTGTTTTATAGTAATTTTTACATTTTTGTAAAATTACTTGTGACCATGATAAGGATAAATGAAACGCTCGAAGTAGAGATAGCTTTTAAAGGTGAGCAATTAGTTATCAATAATTGAATTAGGTACTTAGTAGATATTATAGATTTACCTGGCCACTATTAAATTTTATTTATTTAAAAAAATATTTGATGAAAATCACAGTTTGAAATACATGTAATTTATGACACTGATTCTTAAACGACATCAGGGTAATAATACATTAAAAGCTACAACACGTTTATGTTTTGCAGCAACAATACTCAACAAAATATTCATGAGTCTTTTTAATCTGAAGCCTTCCCAGACATTATGGCTAATTTATATCAATTTCCTTCTCTTTAAGCATCTTTTTAAACAATGATGTTTGTTTCAATAAGCAAACCAATGTTCACATTAGTTTCTGCTTCATCTCCTAACTTGTCAATATCTCGACATTATATCTATGAGGTTTTATATGATCTGGTAAAAGTTAAAGTCCAAAACTCTTGATAGGCATGAAGCAAATTATCGTCATGTCTGAAAGTAACTATAAAGTCAGATAAAAGTTAGAATAAACCTCTTTATTTAAAAAGAATTTCTAATATAAGTGCGCGTTCTTATGCTAGCAGAATGAACTACAGCTCATGGCGATGCAACTAAACGGGAAGAGTCAAATTCAAATTGTGGACTAGTAGTCAAGGCTCAGTAACTCATAATCATAACAGATTAAAATATCGGTAGCGATAACGCAAAGCTGAATAATTACAAATTATCACAGCTGGCAGGAAATAATGCAACGTGCAAGCAGAAGCCAGAAACACTCTCTGTCTTACAATACAAAAACCTCAGTTTAAATACTATCTAAACAATTTGCATTTTGGTGAGGAAAAGAAGGGAGAAGCTATAGTACAGGCTGAAATTATAAACAACTGGCTAATTTACATGATACAAACTGTACATATATTTAAAGCATAATTTTCTTTCTCTTTATGCATTCAGTTCCTTTTCTCAATAAGTTTCCTCTGCATTTCAGAATTTTTGGGTTTATTTGAAGATTTCTGTTATTCTAAAAACTACATGTATTTAAAATATTTAGAAGAAGCTGCTAATTTTATTCTTAAAATAATATGAACACTGAGAGTAAATATGAAATGATATATGGTCAAAGCCTGTGTGGCAGAATTTTTAGAATTTTAGTGATGCTAAGAGCAATAAAATATAGAAATAGCAAAACTTAGAATTAAGGACCCACAGAGACTGCATCAAGTACAAAAATGCCTAACGCCAGCCCTGCGTGTCATGCATTGAAATATATAAGATACATATGATAATCTTTTAAATTGTTAGTTTTCAATTTTTTTTTAAATGAAAATTCCTTTCTGTAGATATGTGTCCATGAAGCGTACCAGAAGTAAAACATTCAAATATTAGGTTTTCATTGTTCTCCCAAAAATTCTTCAAAGAGTAAGAAATCCATCACAGACATTCTGTAAAATACATCCATTACAAGTTAATACTGTGAAAACATTTTTCATTTTGTCACATTTTTCTGGAATCTTCTAGAATCTTAAGATTTATAAATCTTGCATTCAAATCCTTCTAAACTTTCTAAGGCGCAATGTCTAAAATCCGAAAGAAAGACTACCACTACCAATTCTGCAACAGTGGAAAGTCAGAAGTATTTGAAAAAAAAATTCACAACACACCAAATTTTTAAAAAAAAAAAAAGAATTTAATGAATTTTATAGAGAAAATGGATGCACATTCTGAGACAATTACATGGGGAAAAACTCTTACCATGAAAAAATAAAAAAGAAGACATTTTAAAATAATTACACAGCTACTTTGCTTTTGCTAAAAATTGCTTAAAATTAAGAAATTATGCTTTTTAGCATTTATTAGCTTGTTTATTTTTGGATTCAAAATATTGTAATAATAAGTTGTCAAAACGAAAAGAAATATCCTTTTATAATTTAAAAGGGAAAAATAAAAATGTTTTATTTCAATGTTAATTCTTAAATATAATTTCGATATTTACCATTATTTTAACGAAATTTATTAATGTTACAATGTTCTAAACAAAAACGTTGAAAAATTCACAGATCTCCGAATTAAAAATTTTGTATAGAAATTTATCTTAAAATCACCAAAATGTTGATAACTAGCCAAATTTAGAACCGTTTAATAAAAGAATTCACATCCCCTAAAAGGAAAAGTTGTTTAAGAGCTCTTCATTAGAAAAACGAAACAATTTCGAAATGTCTGTGTTTCATTTCTTGCCTAGAAACTCGAGTATCACACCGTTTATATTAGAAATAGGAATATATTCAAACAATAACCGTATTTGTCAGTGAATCACCAAAAATATTCCTTGAAAATGCTAATTTGCACTTGAAATGGCAGTCGTAAAAATGGACCAAAATTTTAGATGACTAAAATTAAGGACTTTTAAGGACCAAAAATTGATTCTAAAAAACTAAGGGCTTTTAAGGACCGTATGAACCCTGAAAAGAAGTGATTTAGAACAAAGTGGTCTTGATGGTCATTTGCTAAATTTATTTAATTCTGACATTGACGAGTCAGATTTTGAATACTTTTTATAAATAAATGCAGTTTATTTTAATTATAGAATTTTGTTTGATTATCTAACTTGCATATGTTCTTTTTTACAGTATAGTAATTTGCAGTAATAAAAAAAAGTTTACCAAACCCGTAAAAATAACGACTACTAGAGATCAGCAGTGCCTGTCTTTGGAAAATTTAAAGTAAAATGATTATTTATTTACATATTACTGTTCATAGTAAATTCTAAGAAAAATTCTTGAACCAAAAGGTGCTCATCAAAAAAACTACCAGCACTTTCAGGAAATTGAGACTATAGCTGAAAAACTGCTGATGAACAATACGAAATAAAAACAGCTAGATCAGTTTATAATTTCATCAAAAAAGTTAAAAATTTCATCAAAATCATCTGAAGTATACCTAACCCCCCTTTTTTCAACTTTGCGGAACGCGATTTTGATGTATGCGGAATGTGTTAATGACATAACCCGTGTACAGCAAGGGTTTACATTGTCGATCTCAGGACAGATTTACAGAACGTGATTTCATACACATCATTCTAATTGCTTCAATTTATTGTGACCAGTGCTAGAATTTCATTCATGCACAGTTAAATAGTCATTTATTAACATAAAATTCATCTTTAGCTAGAAGAAGCCAGAAAAATTATATAAATTACGAAAGCATTTGGCAGCAAAGGATTTTCAAATACGGGAGAAGTCAAAGAATAATCGAGATATGATAAATGAATAATGTAATATCAACTGACCGCTAAAAGCAATGATAATGAAAAAGGAAAAGAATCTTTAACCTATAAGATATAAATTATACATACTTACTTAATCTGAATTATACTTAACACACTTTTTCCATAGAAAGTTAAATTTGCCAAATACAGTTTTATCATATGTAATGCAGTTTTATTGTTTCAATGTATCAGTACGCAGTGCAAGGATTTACTGTATATATCTCTCTTTCAAAATACATTTAAACTCCTATTTTTAATGGATTAATCTTTCTTGAATTTCTAATCAGTTTTGCAACCCTGCTTTACTGCAAGTGTTTACTGTATATGTTTCTTTCAAAATACATTTAAATTCCTTTTCTTAATGGTTTAAACATGCCTTTTTTAATGGATACTGTGAATGGTCTCCTTAGAGAGAATTCATAGCATTTTTAATTCATTATATAATCTTTTTTTCATTATTTTATGAAGACGCTAGATATATTTTGCTCATGAAATTTTTTAGTCAAAATTTTCTCAAAAGAAATCATTAACAGAATTAAAATGTTGACTACCTCAGTAAAATATACAAATATTTTTTAGATAGTTTTATAGAATATATATATTTCAGATGCATATAGGATGTGCAACCAAATGAACAATTAATTTTTATTAAATAATTAAATCATTTTTGCAGTCAGAGAAAGGAAAAAATCACAATCAGACTGGTGAGAAATGCAGTTAATTATCCTAATGTAACTAAAATGGTTCAAAATATTTCTTTTCTACCATCTCTCTTTAACCCTCTGACCGGCCAGGCTTTTCGCTAAGAAAGCACAAATTTCCAAAACTACTACCAGAAAAATTTATTTTCTTGATTTAATGTAAAAAATTTCATGGCATTTTATACCTGGATTTCTGTACTTTTATACGGCCTTGCTGGTTAGAGGGTTAAATATAGTGAGATATTTTCAAAAGTACTATATTTTATGAAAAGACATGCAACAAAACTGGCCAAGAAATTAGAAGTATTACTATTGGACAGCTTTAGTATAAGTGCTTTTGGCGACAAACTTTTGCCGCCAAGTTAGACCCGACTTTGGCGATCGGGAAAAGATGGCGAATTGTCAACAAAACCCATTAAAGATAAATCTATCGACCAAATCCTGAAAAATAACTCTTAATTAGAATACTGCAAAAAACGGGAAAAGTGCAGAATCGCCCACTGCTTGATGCGTTTTTACCCTCCGAGCGTAACGGGTTTAGCCCTGAAATTTCGAAATTCCTCAAAATGTTATGAATTAGTGGTATTTTCTTGATTTTAATTAAAAAAATGACTCTCATTTTGTACCTTGATTTTTCTTCCAATATACATCCAAACTGAAATCGGATACATTAAAAGATAGCAGGAATTTTCCTGTGTAATGAATATAGAAGGCAGCCGGAATAATCCGGCTGTAACTTTGAGAGGGTTAAGATCGGTCTCCATGTACACATCGACTTATTTTCACTTAAAAAAAAATCCCAGAATTGCATGAATTCGGCACTGTGCACTCCCTAGATTGTCCATGTACACATAGATCTATTTTCACTTACAAAGTCAAAAGAAACAGACAAAAATCCAATTTTTTGTACTCTTGTAAAAAGTGCCAAAGAAAAGGGTGATTCTGTACTTTACCACAAAAAAGTCTTATTCTAATTTTCAACACTTAGCACTGCTATGATAAATTCTTGAAACTCTGCCATAAATGAATTTATGACAGTGTTTATGTTATGAGTAAGTAATGAAATTTACAAAAGGTTAGTAAATGCATTTGCATTTAAAGCTAGCATATGTTACTTTGGTTTCTTAGATTCTATTATTAAAAGTAAATTAAAAAATGTTTCAATTTGAAAGAAGTTGAATTAAATTATGAGTAAATTTTGTACCAGTGTTAAATATTTTTTATGAATTAAATTACTTAGTTACTTAATTTTTTAAGAAATACTTTTTATGAATTAAATTATGCAAATAGTAATATTAAGAAGTGTGTATTTTATAATCACTCAGTTTATTACAAGTAATTTATGATTATAATTTAAAACTAAAATTAAATCACCATAATGAGTAAATTTTGTACCAATGGTAATAATACACAAAAATTGTCATAACTGATGACTTCTGTGAAAGATTTGAACAGTCATTGGAATCCACTTGTGGTGAAGTGATGAGCCACTGAACACTGGTAGTTCAGGCTGGCTATGGGAGTTTCTGTGGTTATCCTTACATGTAAGGTGAATCTGAGCCAGTTTCTCTTAAATCCTTTATGAAGACATCCCTATTGTGCTAGCCTGCACATACATTTATTTTTTTATTCATAAATACTGTTCTCTCTACTTAAAAATACAGATCCATATAGTTTGTTTGTCCTTTTACAATAACTATCAGGCAACAAAAATTAGCTTGTTTTAATAAAAAAAAAAATGTAAAAAAGTATTATGAGTTAAATGAAATATTTTGAAAAGTAATGTTACTTTTATCGTTTACATGGCTGTAGCTGTCCACATCATTTTTATATGAAAGCTTTACATAGCAATGGTTTAAAGTTGTGCTAATATTTGTAGTTACCTCACTTTTTTCATTCTGAAACAGTCCTTCCAACAATTGAGTGATATTTCTTAACACATGAAATTAACTGATTTCTTAGAAAGTAAATCTTATTTCTGAAGTGAAAAATTGTTGTATCTATAAGTTGAAAATTATGGTCAATATGTTTGCAAAATCCTGTTCAGTTTTGGACAGCATTTAAATAAAATAAATAATTTGTATATGATGCAAACAAAAATGCATTATACTATTCCATGTAGTGAATAATTAATCAGGGAACAAAGTATAATGTAAGATTCCTTTATTTTGTAACCAGAGTTATTTTATGTTTGGGATCTTTACTGTCACTCCCCCCCTTCGTTTTCCCACCAGAATGCAAATGAGATTTTTAGTTTGTAAAACAAACTGTGTTTTGTCTTTCGAGACCACATTACTAAGTTGCTAGATAAGAGAAGATTTGTAGTCTTCAGTTCTGCAACATGACTGCCGATAGTTGAATTCCATGCTGGTTAAGTTTTGAGCTAACTTCACATTAAATTCATTTATGTAGCCTTTGGCTACTGGTTTATTTGAATTTAATTGTTATCATAAGTTATCTTGCCACAAGTGGTTGACTGCCTCGTAAGCACGAACTGTTCTATATATCTAAAGAATATATCAAAACTTTATAATAATTACATTATATGAAGTCAGTGTTTCAAGTACTTGCCATGTAGTCAAATTTTTATATAGAAATTGTACTCTTAATTTTAATACAAAAGAAAAAAAAAATCAGATTTCTGTTAGATTAAATGTTTAAGTAATGTAGAAAATTTGCATAAAATTTAAAATAAAAAGTTGACTGTTATGTCAACATACTATTAATAAAAGTAATGATACTCAATAAAGGTTATTCATATACAGCTATTAGATTGTGAGATTTACAAAATTTGAGAACTGAAAATTATACACAATGTATTCCATAATCTAGGCAACATTATATTTTTTAGTCAGACAAATTATAAAAATGTTATAAAAGCAATAATGAAAAGCTGATTGTTCTATGAATTCATGCATTTACACATCCCTATAGTTCTAATTTAAGAAATGAAGCAAAAAAGGATTTTTAGACCACAGTAAACATGTGAGAAGTCTAAATGTGCATGTGGTTCCTTAGCAGAGGAAACACAAATAATTTACTAAAAATCTGTTTTTTAATAATTTAATTTTATATTAAATAGTTAGCCTAGATGACTGATTACCATTTTTTTTATTTTACTGCAAAATGACAAATAAAGCATTTCTTAAAAAGAAAAGAGTTTTAAAAGATTTTGTGGTAAAATCTTAGTATACGATATGGCCTTGGCATGATTTTGAAAATTGTCACCAACACCTTATACTGCTCATCATAATGTTGCCAAATACTGTGTGTACTGTTTACTAGGATTAAATTGATTTTGTTTTTATATGAGAATCGGAAGGCATTTTCTTTCGTTCAACATGCACTGCACATAGAATCTCTCCATTCTCGAGGTTACTGGAAACTTGCTTTGCCTTTCTAAAAGACAATTTGATTGGAGCTATGAAAATTGGGTCTATGCCAGCTGCCCAACACATGACATACAATTCACCAAGAAAGTGACTGCTTCTAACACTGGCATAAAAATCACTTTTTTTGCGGATTGTCATATGAAATCATCTGAATTTTCCAGATTCTGACTAAAATATTTAAATTCCCTGACTTTTCCCAGTTTTCCAGGTAGTGTGGCAACCCTGTTTTAATGCAATAAACTTTGATACGTTTTTTTCACTGAATAATCATTTCTTGCTGCTTTGTTAGTCTGCTGCCGAATTGGATATCTGTTGTATCCAAAATCACAAATATATTCTTCAGTCTCTTGATAAATGTTGCATCAGACCTCGTAAAGCAAAATGAAACTGAAGATTTACAAAACTACTACTTTAATTTAGTAGCATTAAGTAAAGCAGTTTTTACATAGGCACTACTACTAGAGAAAAACCTGAATCTGATTTAAGTCTTCATAGAGTATTGTTGAACTGAAGTACCTAACTGCAAGTCCAAAGTTAGATTAACAAAATTAATCATTACAAGGACTTTCCAATCCATTTCCAATTCTGAATTTTCATATTGTTTCCCAAAAATATATAAGGGTATGTGTAGATTTCTGATTGTGAATATTCACTTTCCTCAAACTGATGCATCTCTGATGATTGCCCATAATATTTTAATAACTTATATGACATTTTCATTAATTTATATTACAATAAAATTCACATTTTAGTAGTCACCTTATCTTATATTATGTTAAAAACAAGGCCAGAAACATTTTACAGAAAAATGTATTCAAAGTGGCATTATGGCCTTGTGCATATTTTGCATTTCCTCTCAATATTCATTTATCAGCAAAACTGTGAACAAAAAAATTTGAAGTTAATATATGTTCTAGTTTAAAACAACCAGTATTAATAATTTCAGAACGTGTTCCAAAATACTACTGAAACAAGCTGAAAATTCTGTCTAAAAAAATTTGTCATTTGCATTTTCTTCATATCTCTACAACAATAATAATTTCAACTGTACTGAATCTCAGATGTTGGATTTTGAGCAAAAGCTGTCCAGCAACACATCAATCTTAATCCTCTGAGCAGCAAGGTCGTTGTAACGAGTTACGCTATTCATCCATTATTTAACCCCGAATGAATTTGTTGTTAAGTTTTAAATAAATTTAAAAAGACAATCCTGTCTTGCTATTTTTCCATAAAAGCTCGGAAACGTCACAGCTATAATAATTTGTTGGCAGCAGGTATGATGAAAATCCACGAAGCAGTTTTAGTTTGGTCATTGAACGAGAACTCTTGTGCTTAACAAAGAAAGAATACGGACGTCAGTCCGGGTGAAAGAAAGGATCATCAGGTTCTGAAATTCAACTCTGCGTTTTTCTAAACAAGATTCCAGACGTCAGTCCGGGTGAAAGAAAGGACCGTCAGGCTCCGAAATTCAGCTTTGTGTTTTTCTAAAGAAGATTCCAGACGTCAGTCCAGGTGAAAGAAAGGACAACCAGGATCCGAAATTCAATTGACTTTAAGTTTAGTGGGGCAGCCATTGTCCGAAGATTTTCAGCATCTTTAAGTTGTAGGACTATCAGTGTCCGAAAAGTGTAGTGTGGTAATTTAGTGCATGAGCCTTCAGCGTCCAATAAAAGAATTAAGTTGTGATATTCAACACTTTCATGTTCCAGGCTTCAATCAGTTTCAACTCTACAGTCGAGGCGGGTAAGTACCTTGGATTTTTATATTGAGGCAGTGAGGTTAATAGTTATAGTATTTCTATTGTGTCATTTATGTCACTTCAGGTAAATGTTTTCTAACAAATATTGGTTTCGTTGAAGCTTACAAATGCATAGATTGATATTTCTGTTTCAGATAAGAAAATATATTTAGGAATAAATTTAGAAATTTGAATTTAGGAATTATAATTAAATAATATCTTAGGAATTTGAAGCTGTATTAATAGAGTGAATTGTTGTGAGTTTTGCTACTATTATGCTTCTATAATTGAAGAGTAAAATTGTTATATTTCTAAAGATTCTATCTTTTAGAGGGTATTCTGAATTATCAATTCTAAGTCGTCTTGAACGTCATAATTATTAGAAGTAAATGTAAACTGTTATGGTATGTAAGAATGTATTTCATGTAAGAAATATATAAGTATGCAGGAATTATAATTCCAAAAATTTTCAGTTCATTGTGTTAAAAATGAAGATAAATAATTCTTGGTAGCTTAAATTTAAACTGTTGTTTATTTGATTTTCAGTACAAAATATGAATTATCATTTTGTGTAAGAATTATGAAAAGTGAAAATTTTCAGTTGAAAGTGTTAACAGAAAGTTTAGAAATCACTAATATCTTACGTTCAAACTGTGGTTGTATTGATATTTATGAGTATTTATACGTTT
>KK117449.1:927019-948331 GCA_000611955.2 Stegodyphus mimosarum | reverse complement strand
AAACTTACAGGACTGAATTTTTTAGTCTGAATATTTTTTGCAGATATCCAGATTAAAAGTATTTGTAAATGTTTAACAGACAATTTATATCAAAACTGTGTCTTTAATATCAATTTTATCTCCCAATTTCAGTATAAGCTACACAAAATCCAATAAACTTTTAACTATAAATATGTTTACATACATATATTCATAAGAGAATACATTTCAGCTTGCAAATATCAATATTTAAAAAAATATGAAATTTTAATATTCTGTCAAAATTCTGCAATATGGGATAAAAGTATTATGAATATACAAAAATAAGCAACAGTGATTTGATTAAAAATACTGTGTAATAAAATAGAAATATAGTATCAAAAAGGCTAGTAAAACATAACGAAATAGCACAAACACTTCATTAAAAATGGTATTTTTTTAAATAAAATATCCTCTGTCTCATTACAATAAAATCATAAAAATACCTAAAAAATCTAGATTCCATTTCCAAACCAAATCGACATATTAAGGAAGTAGTTCTTTAGCTGCAGTTTCAGGGCTGAGGTAATCTTTGTACAACTTCTCTACCATATTTTTTGCATAACGCAAACGAGAAGCTAGAAGAGGACAGCAACCAAACTTTTCAATCAGTTTGAAAGTATAGACAGTAAAGTTTTTCTCTTCATCGATGAAAGATACTGCATGCATGAGTGGACACAATATTATCTTAGTGTGATCTTTGAAGAAATTTGCTTGAAAAGTGCCATTTGTCAGATGAAAAATAATTGCAGATTTTGTTTTGAACCAAGCTCGAACATGAGGAACATTAGTCATCTCATCTTCTTCTTGATGAGCTCTTGCATTTTCACCAGCTTTCACCAAATTTTCAGTCATGTAACCATTGAAATAATTCAAAAGTGTAACCTTTTTATTCATATCTTCAGGATATTTTGTAATCGTAAAAAACTGCTCCTCATCATTTCTATCAATATACTGCATATTTTCCCCATTAGATAAGAGTACAAGGTGAGTGGCATCATTAAAAAATACACCTATGCTGTTATCACTTAACTGGTAACCAAGTCCATATTTGTCAGTATAATCAACCCATTTACTTATCCACAGAAATGGTACTGCAGATGGATCCTGAGCATCTTCTGGCTGACCAGTATAAAGTTTTTCAGGGTTGCATTTCACTACAGATGCAAGCATCTTGCATAAGTCACTTAAGTGGAAATCTTTAGGCATTGTAGTTTCAGGCATATAGATGTTGTCAGATTTTGGTTTTGCGGATGCTGGCACCTCATCTGGAGGATTAATTCCTAATTTAAGAGTAGCGGCAATAAGCTTTTCGGGAATTGATGGCATTGCTTTATTTCCAGCATCTTTCAAAGGTTTTCTTTCAATTATAGATTCTTCAAATATAGACATATTATGAGTGAATCTAGGTTGCATTGTGAGGCAAGAAGTTGGCAATTTAGATGGAATGTAACCTGATGTGAGAAAAGCATCCATCAGAATTTCCTCTGCACTTGGGCGCTTTTCAGGATCTGGATGTAGTAGCTTCTGGATAAGTTGTCGAGCACTGTGATCTAGTTTAGGTGGTAGATAATAGTCACATTTCTTGATTTTATAGTATGTATTCTTAAGAGTATGTGTTTCAAATGGAGGTGAACCTACAAGCAAAGTATACATTATGCAACCAAGAGACCATATATCAACTTCAAAACTATGGCCCTTTTTAGTTATGATTTCAGGAGCAATATAATTTGGTGTTCCACACAGTGTTTGCTTTCTCTCTCCATCAAAAGCAAGGCGAGTTGCAAGACCAAAATCTCCAACTTTAATTTCCATTTCGTCGTTAATAAAGAGATTGCCGAGCTTTAAGTCTCTGTGAATCACTTTATTTTCGTGCATATATTTACATGCCAATACTATTTGTCGCATAAAATAACGAACTTCCGGAACAGTTAAAGTTTTTCTTCTCTTATGCATTTCCATTAGGGAGCGCTTCCGGCAAAGTTCCAATATAATATACATATTACTTTCATCTTCAAAATAACTATGTAGAGATACAATGTATACATGAGAAAGGGATTTATGAATCGTGATCTCCTGACACATTTTGTCTCTATGATGAGGCTTTACCAACATACTTTTAGAAACAACTTTACCAGCAAATACTTCCCCTGTTTTCGTATTTTTAAATTCATAACACCTCGCGAATCCTCCTTTGCCTAAGAAATTTCCACGACGATATGTTACTTTAGATTTTGAGTCAATTATGACTGGCTTAACCTCTTCATACTTTTGTCTCGCACTCATTGCGATTAGAGAAAAACGGTAAAAATACTAAAAAGTTCAAAATTTTACTTATTTTTCAGCAAAATGGCGATAAAATTCGCCGTAAACAGTTGCAAATTTTCGTACTGAGGAAAAAGATGTTCAATATCAGCAAACAAAATACATACCACTTTTTCATACAAATAACGATCGCAACTGTTTTAAATTTACCACCAACGACATTTTGAACTACACGATTAAAGTTGCAGTTAAATTGGTAAGCTCTTGAGGCAGGATCAGGGGCTCAGTGATTTTGTTTCCCTCTCGTAAAAAAAATATGATGAAATATCCCTCCGTAAAAATAGTTATTGCATTATTAGATCATGTGAAGATTAACTTTACATTGATATACTTTTAAATGGTTATATTTAAGGCTATTCGTATTCAGTCCCGGATGATATTTTTTTTTCCCCTAACGACGTACAGTGACAATTGTAAACAAAACAAACGAAGATGAAAGAGAATAGACAAACCAAAAAAAAAAAAAAAAAAAGAAGAGTTCACAGTATAATCTATAAATCTGCTTAGTGTCTGGCTTCCCAGAGTGATCCAGCCTAAAATGTTAGGCAGCGAAACTACAACTACGATTTGACAAGAAGCATTTGTTTTTATTAATAATCATAATTCGAAGTAAATAACTTGTGTATACACTGCCAGTTAATAATATGCACCGCAGTAGGTATGTAATCATATATACCGGTAAGGGTAAATAATTTTATTTATGATCATGAATTATTCATTGTCCTCAGAAAATATGACTACACAATTCATTACGCTGTATTAACTGTTCTTTACCTGTGAAGTCTGTGCTAGAAATAATTTTTATGCAGTGATACTAGAAATACACTCATGTCCATAAATTAAGGATAATTCGGAGTCACGCGGAAATCGAACTCTAAAATAAATATATCACCTGTAAAATCACTACATACATCTTCAAGAATCATATGCAAATATCAGGAAGTAACCAGATGACACCGATGGTATGTCGTCGCAATGACGAGAGTGTAAGAGAATGATGATATATAAGAAAGTAAAATTGTTCGCAGGCGCTTTATAAGCATTTCAGTGCAATGACGGAATAGTTATGACACAAAGGACGCATTTGGATGATTTTTATGTGGTAGAATTATCGGAAGTCTGGAATGTGGGCGTACCCAACTGGAAGTATCAGACGAACTTGGTATTGCCCAGAGTGTCATCTTCAGGCTTTGGCAACAATTCCAAGATGATGGTAATGTGAATAGACATTACAGCACAGGTCGCCCCAGAGTTACAATGCCGAATGAGGACAGTAACAGGCGGAGCACAGCCTCAGACCTGTCTCGTCAGCTCTCTTCAGCCACTGGTAGGACAATTTCAAGGCAGACCGTGTACAGAAGCTTAGGGCAGATTGGTCTATATGCTCGTAGACCTGTCAGATGCGTTCCACTTACTGCAACTCACTGTCGCCTGCGGTTAGCCTGGAGTAGAGAGCATGCATTGTGGACACCGCTACAGTGGGCTTGTGTGATGTTTTCCTACGAGTCCAGGTTTAGCTTGCAGTCTGATTCTCGCCGGACTTTCATATGGAGAGCTCCAGGTACCCGTTACCACCAAGAAAACATCATTGAAAGACATCGTTGCGGTGGTGCAGGAGTGCTCATCTGGGATGGAATTATTCTGGGTTCCAGAACTGCCCTGCATGTTCAAATTGGAACCATAACAAGCCAAATCTATCGGGTCGTCATTCTGGAACAACATGTACGTTTGTTTCGGGGCGCCATGGGCGCACAATTTGTGTTTATGGATGACAACGCCAGTCCTCACCGTGCAAACATCGTAAGCGAATGCCTTCAATCGGAGGATATAAACCGTATGGACTGGCCAGCATTCTCACCGGACTTGAATCCAGTAGAGCACGTGTGGGACATGCTGTTGACCGACGAGTTGCAGCCCGTCAACCTCCTCCTACATGCCTACCGGAACTTCGGAGAGCATTGCTTGTTGAGTGGTGTAATATCCCCCAAGATCAGATCGATAATTTGATACTCAGCATGCCTAGGCATTGTACGGACTGTATTGCATCGTCTGGGAGACATACAATGTATTAACAATCATACCAACCATGTAATATTGGTTTTTTTGTAAATAGGTTTTTTTTGTAACTTGCTCCAGGGAGAAAAAATTGCTAATTTTTTTAATAATATCATATATATAGCGTCTTTTTTTGCTCTTTACCTTTTGTTTAATAAATGAGCTTTACAAATAAGTCAAATTCTAACTCTTCCTTTGCCTGATTTTGCATTATTCTTAATTTATGGACATGAGTGTAATGCAGTGACAGTAGATTTTCAGATCTAAAGGGTGGGTATCGGAATCAAGTGTTTTCTGAGAGCTTTGAGCAAGAATAATGGGCTTGTGGTATGAAAAGTTAACCATACCTACATTTATCGAAAACAGGAAGCGTGGATGAGGGTTAATCCTAACAAAGAAAAATGAGAGAAAATGTATGACATAAAACACGTTAAGTTTACTGTTATTTTTCTGTAACAGCATTTTGGTCTTTGTACTCTCTGCATTCCATGACATAGTTTCGTATTACCATTAGTTTAACTTTTACTTTTCTCAGTGTTTGTCATAAATTTCTTTTTTAGTCATATACAGTTCATAGAAAATATTCTTTTGATAGGCTGTAGTGTAGAATTGGGTGCCCTTTCGATTGGCGGAAAATTTTGTTCAGTTTTGGTAATGAAACCCCATTTCTGGTGACCATGAGAATTTTAACTTGGTTTTAGCTTCTAGATTGTTTTAAGTAAAAATAAATCGATGTGTACATGGACAATGTCAAGGCAATGTGCAATGACTACTTTGTGTAATTCTCTGATTTTTTTTAAGTGAAAATAGGTTGATGTGTACATGGATGCAGAGTTTGTGAAATTCTTTGACTTATTTTGGTTTTGTGTAGCGGCCATCTTTAAATTGTGCCTTCCTTGCGCCGATCTTGGTGTCAAAAAAGAATCGCCAAAAAACAAGGGGCACCCAATTGTAAACTTTTACGTTTCGATATTTTAAAGTTAATACTGTCATACATTTCTGACTTATTTATCAGATACTAAAATGTTTTGCTTATTCTACACATTTTCTACTGCTTCACAATTTTTTGTACTTTTCTGTTTTCTAGACCAGATTCAGGAACGCATATATGTGTGTGTACACATGTGTTCATACATACTTATATATTTTTCTGAATCTGGAGCACATACATACGTACGTACATACATACATACATACATACATTTCTAAATCCAGTCTTGATAACAGAAAAGTACTCAATATTTTTAATTCTTTAAATACCACACATATAAGTACAAATCACAGGTGAAAATGCGCTTTAGCCCACTGCTTGGCGATGTTTTGAAAATCGGCAATTCGGCGCGTTTCTGCGAAACGTCTTTGCAATTGCAACCTTCCCAACACGCTCCGCGAAAACCTATTGTAAACAAAACATAGAATTCTAAAGCATAAAATAGTATGGAAACTGTTGCCACAAAAAGATAATAAAATAATATGCAAAACGAACATTATGATCATTAAAATACTTGTCAGTTAGGTTTAAATTAATTATTTACATTTCATGTTGTAATACTTACACATTTTATGCCGTTACATAACCTTCCCGACACGCTCCGCGAAAACGTAACCAAAATGGCATCGAAGAAAGAAGGAATTTTTTTTAAAAGGGCATTAAAATTACAAATGATACCATGTACACACCGTTCCGTTTTAACTTAAAAAAAACATCTGCGAATTGCACAATGTAGGCAACGTACACAAATGAACAAAATAAGCTAAAATAATGAAAATAAATTACAAGAAAATGCCATGTGCACAGCGTTCCTTTTAAACTTAAAAAAAACTTCAGCGAATTGCACAATGTACAAACAGTCAGCCATGTTGGCGGATATACGGAGTTACCCATGTTGGCGCGTTTATTGCTCATTCAAAAACAATCGCCGCCAAGCAGTGGGCTAAAGCGCATTCCAACCCAAATCACACAATTCAGTTCTATAGATGACCTGAGATTCATGATATTAATGACATGTTATGAATGATAATTTATGGTTGCCTAGTATAGTTTTTGTTAACTAAATATAAACTTTGATAGTTCTGATTGTCTACACTGCTGGTTACAATATCTAGTAGAATTTCCATGTTTTTGACTCATTTTCAAGTATACATATTGCGACAGTCACATATACTTGTGAGTACCACATATGTGTAAAAATATTGGCATTGACTAAGTAAATTTTTTTCTTATAAGTTTCTTGTTTCTTATCAAATAATTATTTTTACTGTATATGAACAGACCAATAAAGATGTCAAACAAACATTGTTCATGAAGGTTCTACTGATTTGATGTCCGTTCGTCATGAAGTTTCTACTGATTTGATGTCCGTTCGTCAGAATGTGGATAATCAGAAAGTTTTAACTTTCATGAAAACAGGAGAAGATGGTTCTGAACAAAATGATGGGATAAATGGGAAGAGCCAATAGCAGTAGTTGCAATCATGTTGAAAAATGTTGTTGTTGTTGTTGCTATCATGTTGATTGCCATTTTTAGTAATATTTCTCAACACAATCATCTAGCATTTAAAAATATTAAAATTCAAATCAATTTTCTTTGATTACGTGTTGTATTTAAATATATGGCTGCCCATTCACGTTGAACGAGATCAACTATTCAACTGTATTTATAAAGGCTTTCATCTTCTCCAAACTGGCAGCATTCCCCATTTTGTTGAGCAAGCCAGTTTTGAAGTTTCTTTAATGTTAACTGCACCCCAACAATTAATCGCCAATCATTTCATGGTTTATTCAACTTATACTATTCATTTCTTAATGTCATTATTTTGTAGATAGGGGGGACTACCAATTGTCATAAAGTTAAAAAATCAGCACAGCCGTACAACTGATACCACTGATGCATTACCTCATCTTCGACCTGCAAGTGAACTCAGATCAGCTTTTGAACAATAATTTTCAAGTGTCCTTACTTTATCTGAGGCAATAAAGTTTCACGAATCAAAGTTAGAACTTGCAAATGCCCACAAAAATCCTTTTTACAGAACTGTCAGGTATTAAACTTTCATTATTTTAAAAAATAATTTTGGAGGATAGGAAATTGTGAAAGTATTAATTTAGGATCAAATAAAATTTTGATTATCCTTATTTGTGTGAATGTGCAGAAAATATATGTAAAAACATAAGTGTTTTCTTTTATTTACATGAATTTTCTTGAATTGTTCCAGTTTTTGCCTCATGAGAATATAAAATTGTATTGTAATAAAAATATTTTTAAAGAGAAGGAATTTTATGTAGTTTACACTCTTTGACCCTTTTCTAATGTTAATTAATTTATTCAACATTGAACAGCAGATTATTTTATTGATGTAAAAATAATAAAATATTTTATGTGTGTGGTCAAGTTATTATGTTATATTTTTCAATGCTGTCATCATCCGTTTAAATACTTATAAAATGTTTTTAATTTCAGACATTGACATAGTGAATGGCAGTTAAAAAATCTTGTTTCTTGTTCTGGAACTCGAATGCTAAATGTAAGTAATGATGTCTGAGTTACTGATAATAATATTGTGAGGAAATTACTTGTAAACATTGATGGTATTTTTGGTTGTTATGACCTAATTGTTCACGTACTAGCCATTCTTAGTTTTGTTATGAACAAAGCTGCTATTCAAATGGTTAATATTTCATAGTTTCCATTACAGATGTTATAAGCATTATTTAATTTCATTACAGTGCCATTAATCAAATTAGTTAAGAAACTACAAAAATTAATGTATTTAAAGGTGCTTAACATACAGAGTACTTGAGAGTAAGATTTGACCTGCATGTACAATTAGCAGTGATTTGTACACATGATGATTCACTCATTTTCAAATTTGAATCACTAACTGTAAACAAGTTCATTAGTTTCAATTAGATACCTCAGTCGCACATTATTGACCTTATTGGGTTCTTGCGAATGTGTAAAATTTGAAAACAATTTGAGAATCAATGAAGTTATTACTTTTTAGGTTTCTCAAAATATGAATTAGAAACGTTACCTCTTCATTTTGAAGGCAGCAAAAATAAAATTTAATCCTCCTATCCTTTTGTTGTAATTCTTATATTATAAAATCAAACTTATAGAGATATGAGGAATTAAAAGTGTATTGCAGATATTAAACTAGATTTAATTATATGTAATTTTGAATTTTTAAATTATATGTTTTGCTTTAATTATCTTTTAATGTTAATACATTTTTAATTAACATTATAAAGCATATAATCTTTCAGATAATCACAAAAAAAAGACACTTATAAAAAAAATGGCATAATTGTTCAAATAAATGAAAATCCCTTTGTTGCTGTAATAATAACACCCATCATGCAAAGGGCATATTGTTTGCTTTTATCACAAGACATTATTTTTATGGATTCTACTTTTTCTTATGATATATATATTCTTCTTATAGACAGTCATGTCATAACCTTCATATTAATACCATGTGCTGTTGATGCTGTGCCATTGGGTGTTATAATAAACTGTGGCCAAAAAGAAAATTATGAGATTGGACTTAGGCTATTGATTCAGACTCTGAAAAGACCGTTTTATGGTAGCTACCCCAGAGTTGTAACGACTGATGACAGCGATGCTGAAAGGAATACTGATACTAAAGTCTGGCCAAATGCTCAGAAGCTGCTATGCCAGTTCCATGTGTGCCAAGCAGTTTGGAAATAGTTGACGCAGAAAGAAAACAATATTGCAAAAGAAGACAGTATCTTTTTACGTAAGTAACACATTAGCATATATTAGAAAATATAAATGGTTCTATATCGTAAAGCAGTTTTCCTATAATATCAGAAGATAATTGTTGCATAAACAATGCCTGGGTTGTACTTATTGAAAAAATAAGGATTTTAGGTACTTTTTTGTTACATATCTTCCATGTATTTTGGCAAGTTTATTGACTGCAAACACACAATAAAATGTATTAAATTAAATGCACATACACACACATAGGTATGTAGTTTGGTCTCCAAATGCTACTATCATTGGGTGTCACCGTGTGTTTGGTTTCTCTTTCACATGTGCCAAAAAGTGTAGGTATATAAAAGGAAAGTGTTGTATTTTATATATTAGTCATGAATAATAAATTAAAAAAGAAAGAAAATTTTCACATTATAAGAAATGCATATGGCTTTAAACCAGCTACAGTGGCTGATATGTATACTTGGTCGACTCTCCATATCTAAGGTTTGTCTGAAAAGTTCAAACACAAGACATGGATCAAAGAGATTATCAAACATAAAGAGACAGTACTGCCTGCATGGGAATCTGTAGTGGCTAATAATAAGTTGTTAGTTTTTGTAAATCCAAAGATCCAAAGATGCTTCTCAAGATCGTGTGCCTGGCATTTTCTCTGGAAAGCCATGCCTTCCTTTCCTCTCAACCTTACTTCTGTGTTCAAAGAGATCATATTTTTATGTTGCAGTGATTTTGTAAGAAGTAAAAGTGTTCCCCTTTTTCCTTTTCGGATTCTCTTAGGAGACTATGTGAAGGATTTTCAACCAGTTAGGCCTCTTCATGGGATCAACTGTGACAGCTGGTCCCATGAAGGATCTGTCATTTGATGTGTCATCATTGAAGTGGTGTACAGGAATCTCAGCTACTTAGGAGAAAAATCTCTTTTATTGCACATCTGCTCTTTTTTATTATTATTATAGTACCATTACTAATATAAGGGCTAGTGGGTTGGAATGCGCTTTAGCCCACTGCTTGGCGGCGATTGTTTTTGAATGAGCAATAAACGCACCAATATTGGTAACTCCGTATATCCGCCAACCTTATTTTGTTGGTTTGTGTACGTTGCCTACATTGTGCAATTTGCTGAAGTTTTTTTAAGTTTAAAAGAAACGCTGTGCACATGGCATTTTCTTGTAATTTATTTTCGTTATTTTAGCTTATTTTGTTGATTTGTGTATGTTGCCTACATTGTGCAATTCGCAGATTTATTTTTAAGTTAAAACGGAACAGTGTGTACATGGTATCATTTGTAATTTTAATGCCCTTTTAAAAAAAATTCCTTCTTTCTTCGATGCCATTTTGGTTACGTTTTCGCAGAGCGTGACGGGAAGGTTATGTAACGGCATAAAATGTGTAAGTATTACAACATAAAATGTAAATAATTAATTTAAACCTAACTGACAAATATTTTAATGATCATAATGTTCGTTTTGCATATTATTTTATTATCTTTTTGTAGCAACAGTTTCCATACTAATTTATGCTTTAGAATTCTATGTTTTGTTTACAATAGGTTTTCGCGGAGCATGTCGGGAAGGTTGCAATTGCAAAGATGTTTCGCAGAAACGCGCCGAATTGGCGATTTACAAAACATCGCCAAGCAGTGGGCTAAAGCGCATTTTCACCGGCTAGTTTTATGGAGTTTGGATATTGGACATCAGGATTTATAACTTTATGCTATATCCATAACTTTATACACAAATTTTGTAGTTACTTCACGCAAAACTCATTTCTTATCTGCAAAGGGTTAAAAGGTATAATGCATATGAGACTTTTTGTATCAGCATTTTCAGTTATCTAATGGTATAGTAGATAGGAATACATATTGAGAAATCCCATTTTGCTGATGTTTACAATATGTACTTATATAAATGCCTCTGTAAAAATTGCTCCTAAAATGTTATATTTTTGAAGGACTATAAAATGTAAGTCTCTAGCAAGTTATTATTTTAAGTATTTATTTTTTTTACATAAATTCCGATTTCCACATTCTGGTTATTTGATTTTACATTACTTTTATTTTTTTCCATAGGCTATTCAGAAGAATATTACTTGAACCTTCAACTTCAAATGCTGAACTGCTGTATCAAGCTGTGAAGCATGATAAAATTGCTTCAAAGCATGATAAATACCTTCAGTATCTAGAAATAAAGTGGAGAAAACATGAAGATTTTTGTTTTGTGTGGAGAAATGCAATGACGCATGGACACCAAACAAACAACTTTGCTGAAGCAAGTATTAGACTTTTCTAAGACATTGTGCTAGGCTGTAATAAAGCCTCAATGCTGTTGCATTGACTGACTTTGTAGCTGTGGTTCTAGAAGAATATTACGAAAGGCGGCACAATAGAATAAAGATGAAAAATTAAAAAAAAAAAAAACCTAATGAAAAACTAAAAAAAATAATAATAACCTGTATCGTAACTTTTTTTAGCAATTAGGAAGAATTAGCATCTTTCTAACAAACAATAAGGAAAAGTTTGACCATGTGATGGTTCAAACTTAATGTTTGCCGAGGGCTCTGTGTACAATGATCACCAAACCTCTCTCTCCCCAAACACCAGCTAAGTCTTACGTCAACCCATTTGTACACCACCACGACAGCACTGAAAACAAAACAAACAGACATCAGCTCACGGCGAACATTAACCACATAATAACTCCCCTGCCATAATATTCCGTCCCCAGCACGTTCAACAGCTTTATGTGAAATTGCCGTTCTTCTGTACATATCTTTCTTTTTGAAGTCGCACTATACTATTGCGTTATCTTTTATAATTGAACTATTGTGAACTTCTAACATTAATTTTTTTATTACTATTCTCAATATTGTAAATGCTCCCAATGTTTTATTGTGTATTGTTGTTATTTGTTGTAATGTATCACCTGTCAACAAAAGCCAGATTTGTAAAAAGCATCACAGCTAAAACTGCCAATGTTTGGATATGTAATCCATAGACAGTATCTAAAAATGGACTGTCCACAATCAAGCTCCACTTTCCCAAAATTCTCATCAGGATATTGTCGCAGAAAAGCGGCAACAAACGGTTCTATTTCACCGATAGAGGAATGCAACCTCTAAAGTCTTCGCAACAGATAAAACCACCCTTGTGTGGTATTTTGGAATTCAATTTTCAGTGTAAAACTATTTGTAGATTTTGCAGAAATAACCATTAAAAATTAAATTCAACATCTGAAATGTGTTCTAGATAGGAAGATTAAGATTTTCTCCAAAGAGTGGGAGGGAGGGGTCCAATGCATACAGGCACATAACCGGATAATTTCAGAGGAGGAAAAGGCAAAATATTTTTGCTAATGTACATGAAATATACGCTTACAACTGGTATGAATTCGTGTGGAGGTAAACCCAAGCTTAAATGACCAATGTAGATAATTCTTTTTTAGCTCGAGAGGATTAATCAAATTTTGAAATTTGAACCATTAATGAGGACAAGGTCCTCAGAGGATGCAATCCAGCATTACAGGGTGAAGCAAGGCCAACTAGATATCTACAGGCATGCTTCAATCTGATGATCACATGATCTGACATCACGGTCTTAGGCTTTCAATTTTGTTAGTTAAGCTTGCTTTACTGTAGGACTAATGTTGGTGAGATGATTGTTTACATATGTTTTTTGGTCTGAAAAATTTTGTATTTTACCAAAAGGCAAAATATTATATTGTGAATTCGAATTTCTGTTTTAGAATGTCAAAAAAATGTAGTGTACCTAAATGCCGATCAAATTATGATGGCATTGATGAACATGTGTCTACTTTTAAATTTCCTTTCGATCCTGTCTGTCAGAAATAGGTAAAAAGTATTAATCGAAAAGATTTCGTACCTGGAAAATACAGTAATGTATGCATTAAGTGTTTCTAGGAAGAATTTATTGTTCAAGAAGATGAAGCCATCCGTTATGATGGAACAGTATTAGTAGTTCCTAGAACTTATCCAACTTTAAAAAACAAAACTTATCCAAGGATTTTTCAAAATCAGCCATCGTATTTATCAAAGAAACTTCCCACAAAAAAAAAAAAAAAAAACACGAGAAGAAAGAGAAGCTGAAAATAATGTTCGTTGTGATAAACAATTTGAACAGTGAAAAAAGAATGATATAAGCGATTCTGAAAACCTGATAAATGGTTTTGCAAAAAAAATGGATCTTCGCTCATCATGGATAATCATAACAAAAGGTAAGATCATTTGGCTATCGAAATTAGAATTTTTAAACTGTCCAAAAGTGTTTTTATCTTTAAAAATATTGGAAGATTAAAATGTAAAAGTGTTTTTTCAATGAAAATGAAATTCCCATTGAAAAGTTGAAGTAGATATTTGGAGAATAATTACTATGTGATACGCTGTCTAAACTTGAATCAATGATTAGTTATTTACGTGGTTTTTCTGTTTCTGATGATCATGATGACTGCAGTTTAAAATTAGATAAATTATCAAAACTACTGTTGGAATGTACAGAAGCAGACAATAATCCAGATTATGAGAAATTTAAATTTTATATGAACAAATTCAGTTAATTCAAATGAAACAACCTTTCTATAGTGCAGAATTCCTTGCCTGGGTATGTTATGTATTTTATTGAAATCCGAATAGTTACACTATTATGTGCAACAGAAAGCATTTTATATTACCTCATCCTCCATATTCAAGAAAGTTATCTGTGAAAATTAGTCGAGCAGATTCTGGGTTAAAAACAAGTCATTAGATGTATTTGAAGAAAAAATGAGAAATTTTAAATTATTCTGAAAAGCTTGTCAGTTTATTATTCGATGAATTATATATAAAACCACAGGTTTCATATAAAAGTGATCGTGTTTTAGGTTTTGGGGATAACTCACAGATGGAGGCAACAACTCTGCAAACGTTTATGATAAGTTCTATCTTACCAAAAAACAGAGATAATGTAGTAGTGTTTCCTATAAAAAATTTATCATCACATCAACTATTAATGTTGTAGAGACATTAAGTTATTTCGAAGCAGGAGAGATAAAAAATTAGCAATGCCCTCGCTGGGACTCGAACCACGGACCTCTCGAATACGCGCCGAGTGTGCTGAGCATTACACTACGAAGACATGCTAAGGCGAAAGAACTACCTTATAATGTTTACAAAACAAGTAATTGATTATATGCAGTCTTGTGGCTATCGAATTATAACTCTAATACCAGACAATAATAAAATTAACAGGAATATGTTTGAAATGCTTTTCAGTGGTGCATTAAAATCTTCATCTGAAATTGAACAATGCATAATCTTCCTATATTTATATTGTTTGGTACAGTCTGAAATTTTCCTAAAAGAATAAAAGATTTAAATTACCTTTTATTCTTTAGGAAACTTTCAGACAGATAACCTTGAGGTCAATTTCGCCAAATGAGTGGCTATAATTATCACGTATCTTTACAGCAGATTATAGTGTCAGAAAGAAAGCTAAAATTAATTAGTTTGCTTAAAATGCAGTCTTCTGAGAAAGGTTCACTTATTTTATAACATTTTTCTTGTAATGATATTGGAGATTTTAATGATGATCATCTTATTGATAATGAATTTATTGATGTTTTTCATCAATCATATGATGTTAACATTACAGAAAAAGGTACAATGTGTGTAATTTCTGGGCATGTTTCTAGATCTGTATTCAAACATACAAATTGCAATCTCTGCAGAAAAAAATTAATTCTTGACAAAGAATTGATAGTTGAATATTGTGAAGATTTTGCATACTTATCTGCTGCTGATTGAGGTGGTTATTTTGGCCTACAGAATTTTTGTTATTTATAATACCTCTGCATTCAAAATATTTACAATCCTGATATTTGAAATATACGAGAAGTTATATATTTTATCAGACAATCAACGTTCTGTATTAATGAGTCTCATCACAGAGAAAGTTGAGAACAACATTATTTGGGATGAAAAGTATTTGTGTGTATAGCAAATCACTGTGCTACATGTATTTGCAATATATTGATGAATAATTACTGTAAGGCCAAAAACTAACAGTTTAAAGGAAACCAATGACCAAAAAAGAAAAATGTGTAAATTAAATAATTCTGGAATTTAGATGTAATTTTAAAGTTAAATAATAAGTATCTGCAAACTGTATATAACTGAGCTATAGAGACATACTGCAGCCCACCAGTGGCTGAGTAGTAAAATCGCTGAACACTGGTAGTTCGGTACCGATTCCAGTCCTGGCAAATGGGCTGGCTGTATGGTTGTTTTCCCCGTGTGTAACTTGTATACGAGACAGTTTTCTTTAGAAAGTCCTCCACGAAGGGCTTCCTCCTGTGTGCATGTTTGCAATGTTGTGGGCATGTTTTACTCTTCTTTATCATCAAATAAATGTAGAGTGTATTTTTAATCAGATGTACTTTCTTTCATAAGAATTTTTAGAGCATGATACGATGCTCATTGGGATTGATTGCATAGTTATGAGCTTGCTTTGTTTTTAGAGAATTTGAAATATATTTTTGAATATGCTATAAGATTTACTGTGTAATGATTTTGCTTACAAAACATCTTTAGGATCATTTTTTTCAATATGTAAATTGATAACATATTAATAAGATTTAGGTAGTACACTTAATGCCCACCTGTGTATTTATTATTAAAAAGCATCTTAGGATCTTGGATTGAATATTGAAAAATCTTTAAGCAAATAAAGAAAAGAAAAATAGCTCATTTTGCTTCAATATCATTGCACAGAAAACCATAATTATAAATAAAGCAATATTTTATTATATTAGAATTAATGTGTTGATATTAATTTTGTTATAAAATACTGTATATGTTTTTATTTTTAATATTTAAGCAGTATAAATTAGTCTGCTTAATAAAAGCAATATAGATTAATGAGAGCCTAAGATACATTTTTTTCTTTTTATTACAAAATGAAAATTAGTTCATTCCGGCACTTCAGCAAAGACAGTGCCTGGGGGAAATCATTTTCATGCAAGATGGAGCCCCTCCACACGTTGCTGTACGGGTGCAACAGATGCCACGATAGAAATTCACAACAGAAAGGGTCATTAGCCGCTACTTTTTAACTGCATGCCCCACCTCGGTCGCCTGATCTTACCCCATGCGACTTCTGGCTATGGGGTTACCTTAAGTCCAAGGTCTATCAAGGAGTGGCCCAGTACCTGGCTATGTTGAAGGATAACATATCACGGACTGTATGGGAGATTCTTGCAGACATGTTACTTTCTGCTGTTGTGCATATTGTGCACAGAATGCAATATGTGGTCCACAACGACGGCAGCCACATTGAACCTCATTTGAATGCAATATTTTATTATATTAGAATTAATATAATAAAATATTATATTAATTGTCTGATTTGAAGTTCACTTTGTTGTTATTTGCAGTGATCTTTTGGTACCAAACTGATGCTTTATTCGAATCCATTGCATTAGCAGTTTTTACTTCCTCTAGGTAAAAAAACTCCGAATTGCTATCTTCCATATGTTCAACAGCGTGCACTTTCTCTTTTGGCTTGGTGCAACACATTTTCGCCCATTGATTTTTCCCATCGCACTTTCGGCAGACCGTTCCAAACGCGGCGCACTTCTTTGGCTTGTGTTTATTCCACATTGCTTGCACTCTTTCATTTGCGTAATCTGAACGGGATTAGCCAAGGCCAACTGGATATCTAGTAAGATCGAGTTGGCCTTGGATTAGCGCGATGTTTGTTCTTTCTCGTAGTATTTACGGAGATCTTGTTCTCGCTCATTTTGGTGGCTTGTGCTTTGCTATGTTCGGCTGTCTTGCATTCACTGATGATATTGTACAGCGTCTTTTTCACTCTATTTGTCTCTCGCATTAACCGTTCTTGCAACGCTTTATCTGAGAGGCCTTGCACTATTTTATCACGGAGCATTCTATCTCACGCTTGGCCATAGTTTTAATCTATTAGTGCGCAACGTAGCCTTGAGTAAAAGTCCGTGAATTTTTCTCCCTTCTCTTGCATTATGTCCAGAAACTTGAATGATGCATAAATCTCATTCTGATAATCTGCAAAATATTTATCGAATTCTTGTTACACTTGTTTTAAGGACACTTCGCTGCTGCCCGCTTCTAGCGTCAAATCAAATGATCGATATTGCTTTTTTAATTCGTCACAGCAAACATGTTGGAAAAGTGCAGTTTTTGTGCTTTCTGACTCTTGGTTATATCTTAGAGGCTCGATATAGTCTTCAAAGTCTTCCTTCCAGTGTCTCCAAGCCTCAGAAGTGTTCGATCCAGCGTCAAACGGTGACAACGTGGGCAGGTTATGCGCCATTTCGTTTCTAAGTTTTTCAGATGCATGTAATCCTTAAAATATTAATTTATGAATTAAATTCGTGAGCAGGGTTAATTCTGACATTATGTTATATATGTTGACTTAACAAACATAGATATTAGATTATTTATTACTACGATATACATGACAGAGAGATTAACACTACATTGTTGGCGACAGGTGTCAAGTGAGACTGCACAATTACCGTGCACTTGCCTGGGCCACAGTGAGGCTAGAGGCACTGATATCTATCGGTCAGCACAGCAATGAATATCCTACACAGAGAGGATCAAAAACCTTAAAGATGTCCAAAGGAAAATTCAAAATTACACTCTTTTGCTAAAAAATCGAAGCACCAAGAAGGAATTTTGCGATCATGACGAAATTTGGTATGCAAAAACATCTTGATCGAACATGCAAATTGTCAAAGCTTCAAGGCAAATGAACAGGAATTGCGATGACAGCGCGTAATTCCCAAAGTATAAAACCAGTAACAGAGGCAGAAAATTTATCTTTTTCTTTTTTGTTGCTGCCATTGTAATTCCGTAAAGAAGCAACTAAAGATGCCATTATGACGATATCGAAGACCTTAAAGACAACTAAGCGACTTCGAACGTGGTCGCATTGCAGGGTTACATGAAGCTGGGTAGTCATACCTTGCAGTAGGCCGCCACCTGCAGCGTAGAGACATTGTTTTGCAAAGATGTTGGTAGCAATGGCTACTACAAGGAAATTGCTGATGAAATATAGGCTCTGGAAGGCCAAGGAGCACAAATGCGTGGCAAGATAGGATGACTGTTCGCCAGGCCCGAACCGTCCCAACGGTTATCATTGTCGACTATTCAATGCATTACAGCCACGTCTATACCTCCTGTGGTACCATGCACCATGCTCACAGTAGCCTTTAAGATGTTTGCCTTTGACCCCACAACATCGATGGAGTCGTCTGGAGTGGTGTCGCAGCCGATCATCATGGCTGCCATCAGACTGTCATCGTATAGTGTTCAGGGATGAATCCCGCTTCACTCTTGAAGCAGATGACCACAGTGTTCGTGTCTGGGGAGGATGGGGCCAGCGGTTCCAATCAGCCTTTGTTTTACAAAGCCATACAGCTATAAACACTGGTGTAATGGTGTGAGATGCTATTTCTTATGACAGCAGGTCATCTTTAGTCATCCTCTGTACATCTTTAACAGCTCAACGATGTGTTGATATTATCCTACGGCTGGTTGCATTATCCTTCATGGCACATCATCCTGGGGCCATTTTCCAACAAGATAATGCCAGGCCACTTACCGTTTGCATATCTCTGGACTGGCAATATAATGCCAAGCCACTTACCGCTTGCATATCTCTGGACTGTCTCCTTGCGGTTGATACCCTTCCTTGGCCAGCAAGGTCACCAGACCTTTCACCAATCAAGCATGTCTGAGACATGGTAGGCTGCCAGATTCGAGCACCAGAAAATACCGCAGATCTGGAGCGACAACTGATGAATGTCTGGCAGAATGTTTCGCAGGATGACAGGAACCTCTACCATGCCTTGCCTCGACGAATTGCCGCCAGCAGTGGTTCGACCAACTGCTAATTTGAACACTCAATGGGTGATTGTTAACCGTGAACAGGTACTATGACCTTGATTTTTTAATCATTTTATTGTCTGTGTATGAGCTATACACATATTCAATTTCGTTAAAAACAACTTCCTTCATGGTGCTTCGATTTTTTTGCAGAAGAGTGTATTTCCATAGACAAGGATTCCTCAAAATTTAGCATTTTTTTTAGAAACTATAATGTTACTGAATTATTAACTACTACTAACAGACCACATACTAATGGCAAAATAGAAAGAGTTAATCAAATTAATATAATTAGATTAAAATGTAAATTAAATTCTTATCAAGGTAGTATCACATGGTCAAAATTGTTGCCTCAGGTTACTGAAGAATACAATGTGCTACATTCTGTAACACAATTCCCATAATCTTATTTAATGTATGGAAAATTACCATAATGTTCCATTTATTGAAAATCAAGATCTGTACTTACCAACTGAAGAAGCTAGAAAAATTTCTCAGAAAAAGTATGATGCTTACCGTAATGTAAATAAAAAAGGATATGATGTACTTTAGATTTCAGGAAAGGCACGTTTCCCAATTAAAATGAGGAATTAGGACTATTCCTAAATTAAAGTTAGTAGTTTATTTTATTTCCTTCATTTAATAGTATCCTTATGCTATAAAATTTAATTGTTTTGTTAGTATATATAATTTATTCATCATTTTAAAAGCTTCCGCTAGGCTAAAAAAGATTTTGCTCTGAGATCACCCTTCCGAGACCATTGTCTTCTGGTTAGATATTTGTCAAAGTACTCCTTCTTGGTCTTTAAAATGGTAAGAACAAAAAATGCAATCTCATTTCATTCCTTTACCTAGTAGTTTATTATGTGACAGCATCAAGTAAATATCTGGATTTCATCCTAGTAACCTGAATGCAAAAGTTATTTAGTAGCTATTCCATAGGAAACAATATAAGTCTAACATACGGTTTGGGGGATTGCAAATGACATGTAATATTCAAGATAGAATCAAATCAATTAAATGTTCTAAGCATTTTGTGAAGGTCACACTATAAATACTCTACATTTTTGTTTTTATTTGTAATGTTTCTTCACTAGATATTTCATTGATTTTCACCTTTCCTTTCCCTCTCTGTCCTCTTCAGTTAGTCTTTAGAAAGAATTAATACAAATGAAAATCTGTGAGAGTATTTTAGATAGTGCTTACAATTAGTAATAACACATCTCAAGTCACATTTTTTAAAACAACCTTTTTGTTTTATGTAAATAAATAAATTCAACCAAACACCCTTTAATAAATTCTTGTTATCTTCCCAAAAGGCCTCAGCTTCAGTTCGTGTCCCAATCAGTCATATAATGTAATTTTGCATTTCCTAGATGAGGACAGTATAACTGTAATGAATAAATTTTTGTAAAAGAGCTAGTTAATTAAATTTTCAGTCTGATTGTTTAATAAACTGAACTTTAAATTTTATTAAAAAAATTGACTAATTCTTTTCATTAAAATTAAGGAAAGAATTTGTGTCCCTCCAATAACCATTATGCTTTTGAAATGAAATAACCTATTTTGATATCCACATTCCTTCTGAATGAAGACCATGATTTCTAGAAATATCACTTATTAAGCACTTGGAGGTCATTAAAAGTACTTAATAATAATGCCAGTACACACCATAATTTTTATGTATTCAAATAATGTGAAATGAAACAACTGGTAAATAGAATACACAATTCAAGAGATAAATTTTTATTATATTTCATATATTTTGTTCATAATAATCACTCTTACATTATATACAAAATCGCACAAAGTACATTCTATTGTGTAATAAAAGGGAGTAAAATAAATTTTTCTCAATAAATCTAAAGCAAAATATTGAGGGTATTTTGCGTAAGCACATTTAAAAAGTCCTCTTTTTTTATCTATATCTAAAACTTACAGTAAAAATTTATCCTCATCAAATATAGTTTTGCAAGAAAAAGTTTTAAATCCAATATTAACAATATGGTGCATTTACTGACATCTGTCTTTGCAGGTTCAAAACGGCAAAAATTGCCTGTGATATCATATTCTACTATTATGTTATAATTTAGTTTATAAAATTCTTTGGGGTACTATAAATATTATATATGCTAGTATATATATATATAAATAACATTATATATGCCAGCTGCTCTGAATTTATTTATTTACTTTCCTAGTTTAATTACGAAAAGAGGTGCAGATGATAATCAAATTCATGATTTTTTTTCAATTCT
>KK117449.1:914838-926995 GCA_000611955.2 Stegodyphus mimosarum | reverse complement strand
TCATAATAAATATTTATTAAATTTTTATACATTTTTTACATTAGGCACTGATTATAAGATATGAAAGTATTTTATTAAATAATATAAAGCTACTTTTTACTATGCTGCTGAATCATTAAACCACTATAATATACATTAATCAACATGTCTTTTGATATGTAACTTTTTTAAACAAAAAAATCAACTATCATTAATGTACAACAAGTAACACACCAACATATATACTTTATAACTATTGTTTTAAGTAGAGATGTTGCTTCACAATATAGATATATTTGTTGGTTTGAAAATTAAAAATCTTGTCTATAATAAAATTTTAAGAGATTAAAAAAAATCTGGAAATTATAAAGAAACACGATGATATATACCAAAGAATAAATTTAATTTTTCATGAAAATAATTCGAATATCACAGAATATAATTAAAAAAAATTAAAATAAATGTCCATGAACATCTAAATTACATCCTTTTTCAATACTTCATATGGAACATATAATCATCAATACAAGTACTGACATTTAACAATAACTGTTACAAACTATATCACAGAACTCATTCATTAGGATTCACGAACATACTTCCATTTTGCTTATTTTGCACAATAGGAGATCCACAAAAGAAAATATTACAAATGCACCTTGCACATTTCCATTATATAAGCCTACACTTATCTGAAGATCTGAGAAAGACAAATCTTCTTAGCATAAAATGCAGACTTGGCCAATTTGTCCTTGTGCTGCCTTTGAAACAGGGCTTTGTCACATTGCACATTTGGCAGGTTCAACTTTTGTTAATTACTGAAGAGCTGTAAAGCATGTGAAAGATATTAACATTAACTATAAATTGTAAATTCATAATGTATTTTTATAACTTATATGCAATAATGAAAAATTTAAAACTGTGGAGAAGTGTTGTTAATATAGAGTAACTGCCATTTATTAAACGTGCTGGTCAATAAAATCAGATTCTTCAGTGTAAGAATATCCTATTGGTACCTATTAGAGTGTTTGTAGTTCATCCATTTAACTTACTGAAGGCAGCTGCTTATTTATCATTCAGTTAAGAAATTCTTCAAGCGGGTTTAGCCAAAATTTCGGCCAGTGTATTGCAAATCTATCAACACCACTTCCATAAAGGGGTTTTGGTGTTATCCTTCCTAGCAAACACTGCTTGTAAAGCTCTGTGTACAGACCAGAGCTAACAGTGGTATAATTTGAATTGAAGAATCTTAATCAAGTTAAAGTTACAATGGGAAGGGTCTTTCCATGTGATCAAGAAACTGAATAACACAGTGGTACATATTCAAAGAACACCTTCTTCTAAATGTAAATTAGTGCACTATTATAGACTCGTGCTTCATAATGGTAATGAAGATTAGTTATCCTTATCTTGGAGAAAGCACTGCCTGGGACATGCAGTCTTTTAAAGAGGAGATGTTGTAAACATTTATAAATATTTATATCCTTTTAATGAACTGTTGTAAAATTGTAATATTATGCATGTATTTATTTGTTTGTTTTGTATCTGCAGGTACGTGTTTGTTCCTTATGTGGAACTGTTAACTGATTTTAAGTGTGGCAGTGTTAATGTTTACATTTAATGTTTTAGTTCTGAGTGTGTGGGCTTTGGTGACTGATTCATCTTAAACCCTGTGTTACACTATAAATATGGCTCAAACAAGTCAGGTGAGTTGTTATTTAACTATGAGACTTAGCATTAGCTGAATTGTGGTTTAGAATTTACTGTGTAAGTGGTGACGATAATGCAAATGACGATATGTTGTGTGTGCTAAGTAGGAATTGTTTAACATCCACGTACTTATGCTATTTGCAGTTACTGATTATACTGTGCCTAGTTAATTTTTATAGTGCATTATTAATTTCTTTCTGTTTACAGAGATATCAGTGAACTCACAGTGTGTGTATGATAATATATACACACTATACAGAGAACAAATTAAAGAAAAATTATTTCCTAAGAAACATGAAATGAAATTTAAATAGTAAATGTGCACTAATGTGGAAATTAATTAAACTGGAAGTGGAAATTAAAATGTTTAATTAAAGAAATAGAATAAGAGAATCATTGTTAGAAAAAGAAAGAATCGTAGAAAGTTCCCAATTTATCAAGAGGAATTGCAGTCTTTCCTTATAGCCACCAACAATTCATGAGGCATTGCATTTTGTCATTCTGCATTTCTGAGCAAAATTCCTATTCCAATTTTTAAATTTTTAATCAATTTTATAAAATCTGAATTTTAATCTTAAATAAAAAAAGAAGTGCAGAAATTATTCACAATTAATTTCAATTAAATTAAAAAATAAATAATTATAGTATTCATACAGAACAATGCTTTAAAAAGGGATGAAAAAATAAGATGCAAAAGAAATAAAAGAAATATACAAATAAATGTAATAAATAATAGGCTTTTATACACAATGTGTCAATATTAATTGTAAATTTTACTTACATTTTATCCTAACCACAGGTGATTTCAAAATGCACTATCAGAGCAACATGCTTGAAGACATTAAGAATTGCTACGAGTAGAGTCCATTTTACTGTTATGTTACTAACTGCTTCTGTATTGGTGTGAAACTGAGTCAAAATGGGGGTTGCCATTGACACAAATTTTCTTATAGTGTGGCAGTTCAGCAAAATAAAATGACAGAAAGTCATAGTAAAAACTACTTGGTTTGATGAGAACAGTAAAAAATGAAGAAAACGTTTCATTAATATATTCTCTATTAAATTTAATTTTATTCTTTACAGCAAAGTGCAGGATTTTGCTTTTTAAATGAATTTTGAAATTTAAGTTTTTTTCATTGTATTTCTTTACTAATTATATATTTATATATATATATATATACACACACACTACAAAAGAAAAGTCAAGAATAAGAGTATGTATTATGTAGATGAATTTTTAGAAAATTTTAATTTAGTCATAGATATAAGAAATAATTGCAAACAATAAGAAGGGAGAATTATATGTATTTAAAAGAATTCGAAAACATTTTCTGCCTATCACACACTGGTGCATGACATGATGGTATCACTTAATAGTTAATCATATGCCAGTGCATGAAGTATTTAACACATTGTTTCTACATGAGTCAATTATCTTAGGAAAATACATACTCTAATATAAAATGAAAAACATTTTTTCATAATATTTTACTACACACTGTGCATGCTGCATATGAGATATGAAGTTACTTATAAGTAAAACAGATTTCCAGAGAGATGCACTATAAAATATTAAATAATGAAAATTATAGTAAAAAATTGAGGACTGTTAACAATTTTTAATTATACAATTAATTGTTATTATTTATTTAGTCTACTTATTTTATGTATGCTTTTTTTTAATACAGAACCACTAGAATTTTAATACATGAAACAGCAAACATCTTCACAATTCTAACTCCAAATTAGCTATAAAATTTTAAATAATGTTAAATAAGTTAAAATCAGAAGATTAATGATCAAATATATAATATTTTATTTCCACAAATTAAAAATTAGTTTTTCCTAGTTATAAAAGAATTAATTATTCATCAGAAAAATTGTTTCAATTCATTATTTGCTCATAAATTTAAGCTATGTTTTTTTCCTGTAAAATAAAATGTTATTAATATAACTTATAATGAGACAGAAATAGTTTTTAACAAAAGAAAATATTAACTTGCAAGAAATTAACAGCTCAAAATTAAACACACTAATTTTTCTTATCTTACCATGAAATCTATACAAACCCAAAACATGAATCAGAAGACAGTAACGAAGACCATTTTTCTTATTCTATAATTATGTATTTATTTATCTATAACTATTTCACTTATCATTGTCAGTTGTCAGTAATTATACATTTGATTTTTTATTATTATTTTCTTCTGGAAACCTGCCCTGTAAACAACCATATACACTGGTGTGCAAAAATTAAGGACGAAGTCGCAAAATTAGCATATCAACTGAACAAAGAGGCAGAGCGGACAGAAAGACCAATCAGGAGATTAAGTAAGGCGATGTACGGTAGCACACGCGCAGATATGCAGGTAGACGTAATGGGGGTGTGTCTGAGTAGTATGAAGCATGTTGTCAGTGTAAGATCAGTATTTCTGGCAAAGAGATTGCACGCCGTATAGCAGTTAAAATCACACCGAGTTGCTGCCTCAGCGAGAAATGGCGAATAATCAATCTGTTAGACAACATCTGGATGCTTTTACCCGAGGTCGAATCATTGGGAAGTTGGAGGAAGGCCGCAGTGTGACAAGTGTGGCTGCAGAGTTCGGAATTGCTCACAGCATCGTTTCACGACTTTGGAGACAATTTCAAACTACAGGAACAGCTATCCGGGGGTTTAGTAGTGGTCGTCCACGAGGAACCACACCCGCAGATGACCGGTATATTGCCTTACAGGCCAGAAGAAACAGGCGGCAGACAGCGGGAGAAATCGCTAGACACACGACACAGGCGACTGGACGACCGATATCGCGTTTTACCGTGGCCAGAAGACTGCACGGTGGTGGTCTGTTTGCACGACGCCCTGTACGGTGTGTACCTCTAACGCCTGCCCATCGGAGAAGGCGTTCTCTGTGGTGCCGGGAACACCGGAATTGGAGAGACAATGAATGGGGACGAGTACTCTTTACAGATGAGAGCAGATTTAGTCTGAGTTGCGATTCTAGACACATACACATCTGGACAGAGCGGGGAACACGCAATAACCCCTTCAACATCATCAAAAGGGACTGTTTTGGAGGTCGCGGAGTTCTCGTTCGAGCAGACATAATGCTTGGTAGCCGGACCGACCTTCATATCTCCCAAGGAGGTTCGTCACCTGGGACTGCTATTGTAACGAGGTTCTTCTTCCTTACATGCGTCTTTTCACAAGGGCTATGGGTCCTCAGTTCCTCTTCATGGACGACAACGCTCCACCTCATTGCACAGTTACTGTCGAAGAGCTGTTGGAGAGTGAAGATATTGAACACATGGATTGGTCAGCAAGGTCTCTGGATTTAAATCCCGTCAAGCATGTACGGAACTTACTAGGGAGACCCGTGGCAGCACGTAACTTATCGCCAGTAACGATTCCGAAACTGTGATTGGTGCTACAAGAGGAACGAGCAGCAGTGTCTCAACAGCTCATTAACAACCACATATCCAGCATGCACAAATGATGTGAAACCTGTCTAGCAGTCAGGGGAGATCATATCCCCTATTAAAGACCGGATGTTTCTTGCTGGACACCCATCACAGGGATGTTTCGGCCTTCAGTCGCATTGCACTCCATGCTACTTTTTCAATAAAGCTTCTTTTTATCCCTCTGATTTCTCTTTTAGTAAATGTGGCTTACATTACTCATGTCCTTATGTATTGGGGATCTTACGGTATTAAATGTGTTGATTTGGAAAGCTTTTGTACAAAGTTACATTGAAAAAACCGTCTCGTCCTTAAGTTTTGCACACCAGTGTATATGTATGTATGTCACGATCATCTGCAACTATATGTAAGGTATAAAGTAGAGGTGAGGGTAGTCTGCCCTGAATGCATGCCCTATTTTACAGAGATTAGTCATGAATCGTCAAGGCAGAAAAAAAAATAATGGTAACTCTCAAATCAAGAACTAGTAATAGTCTTATGAAAATGAATTGAGAACAAAAATAGTTTTTTTACATTGCACAGAACATTCAAAGAATTTATAATGAGATTTCATCAGCTTCATATTCCTTCTATATCTTCGTCAGAATGTTTGAATGAGAAATACAAATATCGACTAAATTATTATTAAATTATGGACATTAATAAAAAATTCATTAGAAGAGAGAAATGCTCCAAAACTGTATTTCTTTCAAAATACAGTTCAGAATATTGTAATATTATCTAGTTTTCTCAGAACTGCAGATGTCATTTAGTTGTGAGATGAGTTTTCTAAATAAACTCAATTAAGAAATACCTAAGACCTACAAATCAGCAACTTGCTTTTAAGAAATCTATTAGCCTGTCTACTAAACAGCAGCTGGAAAAATGAAATAGACTTCTACAATATCATCCACTACTTTGGTAATAAAAATAGCATTTTAGGATGTTGAATCAAAATTTGACTTTAAACACAGCATTTTATTCCCCCTGTACACGTAATTTCATTACTATTATATGATATTTTGTAGCCTGCATTCAGAAAGATGCCTCTAACTACATATGTGTGCAGTCCAAGAGTAAAAAATCTGGGAACTCTGTTTTAAAGAAGCTAAGGGATTTCATAACTACCTTCAAACATTATGTCATTAATATTTTGTAAATAAACATTTACCTTTAGGGATAGAAAGCTCAGACTAATGTGGTTTTTTTGCCTTTCTCCTGCTTATTAAACCAGTCCAAAATATCATCATGGAAAGCATCAGAAGTTATATTTCTTTCCTGACTTGCCTGTTCTTGGAGTGATTTGCCTTCTACACTATAATAAATAAAAAATTAACATAAATGATATGAGTTTTTTTCTTTTTTAAAAAAAAGCTTTTAGATAATAAAATTTTATCAGAAATCAAATTAAATTACAATTTTAATTTATGCTTTTTATTCTTAACAATTTTATTGCAGTCCATTTATGATTCTTTACATAGAATATCTGCTTCTCTATATGTACATACAAATAACACCTACAACATATTGGCTTAAGGATTATTTGGTAGGGTTATCCATTTACATTAAGTATTTACAAATTTCAGTTTTTTAAGTCAACTAGACTATCAAAAACTTTTTTATTTCTGAAAAGAATATCCTTTATTCATAAAAATATTTTAAGTAAAATACTTTTTAAAATGCCTTGTATGAAGTATGATGCTGGCACTAGTATAATATTTTTTTGAAAATCTGTCTTATATGCATAGCATAATATTTAAAAATTTATTAAGATAGTTCAATAGACATCCATTAATCTTTGTCCAGGGCTTATGGTATTTAGATATGTAGCCTCCAATATACACTTGTGCTTAATTTTTCACATACAATTTCTTCCAGATGCAGTAGGTTTAAGTGTCCAAATTTAAAGGGCCATTTTATAAATAACTGCTTGTTAGTTGTCATATGATTACTTTGCTTGCAGTTAAAAAATAACAACAGAAAATTATATTAAAACGTTTTACTTGTTTTAAAATTAGCTTCCAAATGAAAATGGAATTTCACACAAGCTTACATCTGGTTGAAAAGCTAGAGAGGCACAACAAGAAACTTGAGGCATGGTATGATACTATTGAACCATGAGACTTGATCCAATTTTTAAAGTCTCCTGAAAGGAAAAACTTTCACCTATGTTGCTGATTAAAGCTATAACCTAAATTTTTTATCACTCGCATGTCTTTGTTATACCTGCATTTCCCCTACTATGCATAATGGCTTTTCCTTCTTGATGTTAAAATTTCAATGTTGAGCAATGTACGTACATTTTCCATGGCACTGCGTTCTGTTATATAAATCGTAATACTCTGAAACGTCAGTGGTTATAAAACATAAATAGGCAACTATAAATGCACTAATCCTATGATCTGAGCTTATAATCCAAAAACAGTTTTGAGTAAAGAGAACACAATGATATATACTAATAATAATAGTTAAATTTTGTTATAATCATTCTGCGTTTCTGTTAGCATTAAAAAGTTTTTGATTACATTTCAGTTTCAAGAATCAGTCTTACTTTGTTATGTGATATTTTCTAATGCAAATATATACTTTTTCATTATTTTAAGACAAAAAGAAAAACTTACTCTGTTTTCTCAGAAGGCAATTTCTCATCTTCTTCAAATGAAGTTTGCTGACTGCTGCCAGGTACACTGCAAGCAGGTGATGCAGTCCTAGATCGTTCTAAAACTGGTGACATTAAAGATGGAGCATTAAGAAGCTGTGCATTAGATTGGTTAGCTTTCCATGCTGATAATTTGGCATGTAGGTTCTGACTAGCAGCTTGATGCTGTTTACGATGCTTTGTGCTGTATTTGTAAAAATCTGATGTTTCGTATGGTTTCGTCTCTTCCCAATATGGCTGAAAGTGTCCATATGACACAACATCAACATTAGAGCTAGGAAAATTAGGGCCAATATGAGATTTCAAGTTTCCCATCGAACTTGATGTTTGAACAGTCTGTGGCGATCTGGAGGGCCAGCTCCGTTCTGTTGCACTTGATGGAGAAGAAAGTCCTGAATCATATGGACTCAAACTAGGTGTTCTGTTTTTCATGTCTGAAGAAAATTCAGTCCAGTGCTTTGTTTGTTGCTTTAGAGAAGGGGATGTTGGTGACAAGTGATACTGGTGTTTGTAACGAGTCTCTGAATGTCTATTTTGCCCTAAATACATAGCCTCAGCAGCATACAGTTTCAGATTTTTTTGATACAAATTGGCATCTTGTTGAAACTGTATATCACTAGACTGGCTGGAATAACCAGAGAATCCATCCTGGGATTCCATTGTTGGAGATTTTCCCTCATGATGACGATGATGATGAAAATGATGAGGATGATGAAATGAATATGCCGATAAATGAGATTGTAGGTGACGATGTTGGTGTTCTTGATATGGAATTGTTCCAGTACCTTGGTCATTATATGATATTAAATTATCGTACACGGAGTGTGGCTGAGCAGAACTGGGTCGTATTATATCCCCAAATGTGCTGTTATCTATGTATCTGCGATATTTCTGAAAGCTATGTCTACGATTCCTATCCAGGCTATTATGCCGCGACATCAAGCCCAAGTCCTGGGGAGCAAGAGTAAGTGATGCTAAAATATCATCTTGCGTGTCAAAAGCTTGGCTTGTGCGCTGAGTAGGAACACTGTACAAATTTGATCCTTCAATATCTAGAGTAGATTCAAATCTAGAATATAAAACAAATTACTTTCAACATTTAATTACATTTGAAAGTAAAATAATTTAAAATAACACACAAAGCAATGTCTAGCTATAACAATATACTATTTGTATATGTTAGATGCAATTGTTACACATCTTTGATAATAGCTATTTCAAAAATAACTATTAATAATATAATTGTAGAATTATTTTGTAGCTAAATTCTACCATATTTATTCACATATTTTTACACTAATTTTACAGCTTAAAAACAGAAGAAAATGTATATTATCCATCCCATTTCTAGCATGAGAAAAGAGGAAGAACTTAACATATTTAAGAGTACACACTAATATTACTGGATTGTTTCCATAATGAAAAGAACTCATTACAGTTATTACTTTGAATACTTTTTTTATAAACTTCTAAACTGTATTTTGTTTTGCGTTATCCATTCATATGTTATAAATGCTATCTTAAAATAAAAGTTTCGAAATAATATTTTGAAATAGCTAACAGGAAAAATATGTAAAGGGTTTAAAATATGGTACACAGTATAATCCCAAATTTTGAAGATTTCACAAAAATTTTATTAATGGGAATAAATGACCTGATAATTAAATATAGGAAAGAACATTTATAAACAACCTAAATCAAAAAGAACAAACATTATAGGAAAAATTACATATTATCATTAAATTACACATAACCCTGCAATTATGTATCAAAGAGACATCACACAAACTTTTGGTAACAGTTGAAAGCTGCATATTTTGCCAGTTTTGGAGACTGACCATAATGGTCATATTCATAATTAAAAACCAAGTACAGATTTGAATTAAAATCATTACCTAATACCAATAAATTTGACAAATTTAAGCTATTTCAAGAAAATATAATTATGGAGTCAAAGTTTTAATCACATTCAATCTGAAGGAGCTAATAAACCTTCAAACTTTTATGTTCACTACCAATCAGCATTGTACTACCTGTGAAAATAGTAAGTAGGTAAAAGTATCTGTGATGGAAACTAAATTACATTTAGATACAGTCATATCCCTTCTTTAAACTTTTATTTATAACAAATTCTAGCTTTTAAATCAAAATTTTAAATTCAGAGCTCCATTAAACTGCAACGGTACCATAATGATAAGCTATTGCTTAATAAAAAGAATCCTCATAGCTATCATATGTTTACCTAAAAATCCTATTAGCAAATAATAAAACACAGTATTGAGCAAAAATATTGTCACTGATTTTTACTGAGAAAATTCATATATAAATAAGACACCAAATTATGCCAGTAATGATAAATTCTCTTGTCAGAAATAACAGGAAAAGAAATAGTTTTACAATATTATTTAAAAATTAAACATGCAAAAATGTATCAGACTAGAGATAGCCTTTAGCTTATTCTAAGTATGCATTCTTGGATGAATTTGCCTAAACTGAATTAATATAAAATGGAATAGTTTTATAAAGCAAAATAATGGAAGGTCAAATAGCACATTTTCCTGGCGCCAAACTTCTATGAATAATATGATGATGTATATTAAGCAAAATGTACACTGGTGTGCAAAAATTAAAGACGAAGTCGAAAAATTAGCATATCAGCTGAACGAAGAGGCAGAGCGGACAGAAAGACCAATCAGGAGATTAAGTAAGATGATGTACGGTAGCACATGCGCAGATATGCAGGTAGACGTAATGGGGGAGTGTCTGAGTAGTATAAAGCATATTGTCGGTGTAAGATCAGTATTTCTGGCAAAGAGATTGCACGCCGTATAGCAGTTAAAATCACACCGAGTTGCTGCCTGAGCGAAAAATGGCGAATAATCAATCTCTTAGACGACATCTGGATGCTTTTACCCGAGGTCGAATCATTGGGTAGTTGGAGGAAGGCCGCAGTGGGACAAGTGTGGCTGCAGAGTTCGGAATTGCTCACAGCATCGTTTCACGACTTTGGAGACAATTTCAAACTACAGGAACAGCTATCCGGGGATTTAGTAGTGGTCGTCCACGAGGAACCACACCCTCAGATGACCAGTGTATTGCCTTACAGGCCAGAAGAAACAGGTGGCAGACAGCGGGAGAAATCGCTAGACACACGACACAGGCGACTGGACGACCGATATCGCGTTTTACCGAGGCCAGACGACTGCACGGTGGTGGTCTGTTTGCACGATGCCTTGTACGATGTGTACCTCTAACGCCTGCCCATTGGAGAAGGTGTTCTCTGTGGTGCCGGGAACACCGGAATTGGAGAGACAATGAATGGGGACGAGTACTCTTTACAGATGAGAGCAGATTCAGTCTGAGTAGCGATTTTCATCGTATACTCATCTGGAGAGAGCGGGGAAGCCGCAATCATCCCTCGAACATCATTGAAAGGGACAGGTATGGAGGTGGCGGTGTTCTCGTTTGGTGAGGCATCGTGCTTGGTAGTCGTACAGACCTTCACATTTTCGACGCAGGTTCAGTCAACGGGACCCGTTATTGTAACGAGATACTTCTTCCATATGTGCGTCTTTTTAGAGGCGCTATGGGTCCACAGTTCTTTTTCATGGACGACAATGTACCATGTCATCGCACAGTAGCTGCCGAACAGCTCTTAGAGAGTGAGGATATTGAATGTATGGATTGGCCGGCACGATCTCCGGATCTCAATCCCATCGAGCATGTATGAGATTTTCTAGGCAGACGCTTGGCAGCTCGTACCTTACCACCAGTAACGATTCCGGAGCTTCGATTGGCGTGCAAGACGAATGGGCAGCAATGCCTCAACAACTCATTGACACCCTCATTTTCAGCATGGACAGACGCTGTGAAACCTGCTTAGCAGTCAGGGGAGATCATATCCCCTATTAAAGACCGGATGTTTCTTGCTGGACACCCATCACAGGGATGTTTCGGCCTTCAGTCGCATTGCGCTCCATGCTACTTTTTCAATAAAGCTTCTTTTTATCCCTCTGATTTCTCTTTTAGTAAGTGTTGCTTACATTACTCATGTCCTTACATATTGGGGATCTTACGGTATTAAATGTGTTGATTTGGAAAGCTTTTGTACAAAGTTATATTGAAAAAACCGTCTCGTCTTTAATTTTTGCACACTAGTGTATATACAACAAGCAATGGTATAATGAAGCAGTATTAAATCTCTTATAGGCTCTCAGGTTAAAAGTAATCTTATTTATAAAGAAAACTAGCTCTGTGGTCTAATAGGATTTCTTTTTCAGGTTCCTAAGTTTTGGGTCACTTACAGATGGCATATGCAATTTAAAACTTCACCTGATTTTTCAGAGACTGTTC
>KK117449.1:897458-914824 GCA_000611955.2 Stegodyphus mimosarum | reverse complement strand
TTCGTCTGGGCAATAAAATTCGTAAATAGCAGAATAATCATAGTACTTATTCAATACTAATCATACTGTGGTTCCTTCTTTTCTCCTACCAAAATTTCATGATGAAATCTCTTGTACATTATGAAATTTTTATCAGAATATAAATTTTCTGATAAATTGACAAATAAGACATCATTTGTGAAAAAGTACTACAGATTTGTCAGGTTATTATACACTTTGATATTTTGTTATTAAAATGATAAAGTTACAACATTATGTCAGTTATCATAAAAGGCAAATACAAAGCGCAATATTGAAATATAGAGAAGTTCTTTTTCTCTTCAATGAAGAATATGTAATTATAGAGACAAATTATATAATTATGGATTATACTTTGCTGTATGATCCACACTCATAATAGCAAACATTCCATTACAAGACTGGTACAAAAAGGCCCCAATTTATGACAGTATTAATTTTCTTTTGCAGCATTTATTCATTACAGTGTCTTTTTGCTGCAGGGCATGAGGGGTCATTATAACAAGTGTGAACGGTATTTATCAATTGTATTCATACATACATAGGTAAGGAAAATAAGAATAAGTATGTAAAAAATGCATATTACTGCAAGAAAATAGTAAACTAACATTAAAAAAAATGTAAGCCTTCCCTCCCCCTTCTTTTCTTTCTCGTATCCTGATTTTTAAACTAGTCTTTTCTGAACTAAAACAAACTAGAAGGCAGTCTGCATATTAAGATTTTAAAAAGATACACATATATTTGATCATCAAGAAATTTTCTGTCGTTTCTAAAGCACGTGCAAATTTTCTTGGACTAACTTTACACCACTGTTATTACTAAGTCTCCAACTTACCAAGTAATTTTTACTGTCATGTTATATTATTTGCCAAGGTAAATTCTTCTAAACAAAAATAAATACGATTTTTAACTTTCATTCACTAAATTTCATAAATATAAATTCAGGCACTTGCTACAGAAAACAACTTCTGATTAATGAATGCATCTAAAGAACAATTGTGATTTATGAAGTCTAAGTTCTGAACCTCAAACATTTTTCATATGATGCAGAAGGCCCACAACTTTTATTAAAGAAAATTTAAAAGAACTAGCAGAGGTTAACTCAATATGTACTACTATAAGTTTTATAAAAAAGTAATTTTCATAATAGTACATGAAAATAATCTCTAAGATGTGAAAACACAAAGCTGGGGAAAATCAGTATCCTACAAGATAACATAACAGGAAATGTGATAGACTTTGGGGTATGATCTTTGCTGCACATGTAGAACCAAAAAGAGAAAAAAGATTCATATAATGGCTAGCTATAGGTGAAACTTCTCCTAATCTCGGCCTAAAGAAATGTTTACACTTTGGTACTTTATGATTTATCGTAACTTTCTGAAACATGCCACATTATCACTGCAGACCACATGGATTAAAAATTTGGGAGAGGTTTACTAGAATGTAAAATCTAGACAGCTAGCACTAGTAGCATTAGTTAATAGTTTTTCTTCTCCATGATAATATCAGACTATATGTCACAAGCTTAACCTTAGGAAAACTACTACTTCCCTTACAGCCTTCTGATATGATCCAATGTGTGATTATAACAATTTTGTTTTATCTTTCGATAGCTCTCTAAAAGATAAAGAATTTCTGTGAAAGCCAGAAATGTAAAACACCATCCTAGACTTTTTTAACTTCTAGAAAATTAAGATTTTTATTCATATGGGATTAAGTTGTTCATCACACAGCAGAGAAATGCCCTGAAATTCATGGCATCAGTTTGACTAAATATATGAAACACTCCAAAGTTATCAGTCAAAAATAGAAGAAACTTAGACATAATCAAGTGAATTTTACACTGAAAACCTAGGTTAATACTTTTACAAATTCACATGAAGACCGAAAGAACTTACTTATTTCGATAAGGTGCAGAAAGCGGAGGAACTACATTGTGCTTGTCATATGCAATAATTCCACCAAGTTCTGAACTAGAAGCTGAAGAGTAAGATGATGGAGAACGCATGGAAAATGTAGGATATTGTTGGCTTCGATATGAAGTTTGTGTCTGATACACGGAACTTGGAGTGTAGCCTTGTAATGATAAACCTGTTCTTAGACTGTTCTGTTTTTCAATCATATTGTTTTCTTGCATGGATGCTGGATGACGAGAATTAGATGGACTAGATGGAACAGAGTTAGAACTTGCAGCTCTTGTAACACTTCGTAAAGGAACAGGAGATGAAGATGATGATGTCTGAAAAAGAATTCTTTGATTAACAAGAAAAATCATACCATTACTTTACCAATGAATCCAACAACATGTATTTTATAAAAAGCATGTACAGAGTATAAAGGTTGAAAAGATTTCTTACTCCCTTTCTAAATTATATACAGCAGAGCAAAATCATTTGCTCTTACAACTATTAATATATTAGTAAATTGTGACAAAGAATTGAGACAGACTATTTCAAATGAAAAATATTGTTGCATTAATTTAATTATTTATGTAATATTCATTATTTGCTTTCAACTGTCTTTTAGACAACTTTTCAATCATTTTTTTGATCGATTCTTTTAAATTTTGCCACAAAATAATCATTTGTTACATTTTTAAACTCCTGCCTTCTGTTGAAGTTTTTGCCAAGAAGAGAATGCTGCAGTGACTGAAATAATAGTAATAATGATGATGAAAGGTAATGGAGTTGAAAAGGTTAATATCTGAGCTCTTAGATGGATAAGCAAACATTTCCCATTATTAAATTTTCCTCAAACTGTCATTTAGCATTATCCTGTTGAAGAATCAAATCAAATTAATGCATGTTACTTGAGGATTAAAACCAGTTTCAAATTATCTAACTGACAGAAATAAATGTCTGCATTAATAGTTTGGTTATTTTTCAGCATTTGAAAATAAATCACATTTTCTATAATGTTATACATAAAGCAAACCTTATTTAGATGCATTCATGTCTTCATTTTCAACAAGACTTCTGTTTAAAGCTTAGCCTCGTATCTTTTTCCGGTAACATTAGTATAAAGAATCTACTTTTTGTCCAGTCAAAATATGCCTTACTTCACTCCATTTCTTGTGAACAGAGAAATGCAAATCAATATTCTCTGCTGATGGTTTTCAACTGTGAGTTTATGTGAAATCCAAATACTAACATAAAACATTTTAATTTATTTCATGAAATCTCTTGCATATTTGAAACTCTCCACTGTTTCACTACTAATGATACAAAGATTTGTCTCTTTTAGCATCTTCAAATTTTCATCTTCCACTTTCCTATGTTACCCACTTCTAGGCTAGTTCTGAAGTTGAAAATTTCCACTTCAGAATTTCTTAAGCCATCCTAAGCATTGACACTCACTGATAGCATCTAGATCTACATAAAGAAATCTTATGAATGGTTTAAATAGTATATCTATGCAGCTTATCATATGACACTTTATTATTAATGAAATTTTAATACGAGGGAATTTTGCCATTAGTATCAAGGTTATGATAATCTTAAAAAAATTTTATAACTAATTCATTTTAGTATGCTTCTCTCTGCTTCAATTTTTGTAAACCAAAATCCTGCATTACTTTCCTAGTAAATATATATATATATATTACCCTACTAAATAAAATCCATATATTTTAGACATTCATCCAAATTCTATCCACAAAAATTTAAATGTTCCTTCCCCCCCCCCCAAGGCCAGATCAAGATTTTTAAAGGCCCTAAGCACTTAAAAGATTTTTATGCATTCACCTACCATTATAGTTATAATACCTATTTTCCCCTTCCATTCTTTCTCTTGGGAAATTTCTGTGGTGTCTCCTTTTCGGGCATTTTAAAAATCCTTTTGTGGTGCCTCCTCTCCTTCATGCTTTCAGAACAAGCTCAGTTTGCTTAATGGTTAATCCATCTCTGATAATTACATCTTCCATGTTATGATGAATAATTTTTTGGCAACATTGTATACAATCATATTACATACAAATTCTTTTAATATTGTTCCTTAAAAACTCAACTTAAAAACCCCTTATGTTATGCAAAAGCACTCAATGGTTATCAGCCTAAAAGAAGGGATACCTTTATGGAGGATTTTCTTAAAAAAACTTTATCACATTCATATTATACTTGCAGAAAATTACAAAAGCTCTCATGCAGCCTGTCTGTTCACTGAAAATTAAGCCCAGGTTAATAATTTAAATGTGAATTTGAATAATGTTAATGTAAGCATTAACTTATATCCATTCACAGCCTGGCTCTACAGGTGAAGCAACATGTATATCTGCACAATGTAGCAAATTTCAGATGATTGCAGAATTGGCCTAAACTATGCTATTATTATACAGTGGTACCTTGGTATATGTTAGTAATCCATTCCAGATTCTTGACATAATACTAAACAAATTTTTTCAGTACGAAATGAAATTAAAATAATTAATCTGTTATTACAAAAAATCCTACTGTTATTATTATAACACTGTTTAATACTAAAATATAAATGCAATGGGTGAAATATATACCGTGCATAAATGAAACATTGCACATGATACTGTACATAAATGTTTTCTCGCATTCTAAACCAAAAACAATTTTTCAGCATACTTTAACATCTCTAATGTTTATTTGGTAATAAATTTCACTCCTTTTTTAACATAACTGATGTAACAGCATTTGTCTTTTTGCAGTCATAGGTACCACTGTAATCAGCATACAGCATTCTATAGTCATGTTTTAGATACATGTGCAATCTTCACCCATTTCAACAATCTTTTTCACCTCAATGATGATCCTAACAATTTTTTTCGTTGTTTGACTCATTAGCTTTCCTAAAACTCACTGTTAATAAATTTACATGAAACACAAAGTCACTTGAAAATTCAGAGTTATAGTGCAGGTTGTTTACTGAGTAGCTAAAGGCATAATGATTCTCATCGACCATCTTAGCATTGTCTCAAAAAAGGTAAACAAGTGTAGTGTGTGCTGTCATGACCCATCGAACTGGAAACAAAAATCTTTGTATCCAAACAGAATAGATACTAAGTTGGATATATTCCAAAGCAGATGTATGCTGAAGTATCACTGTACAGCTAATTGGCAAAAAAGTAATAAAATTTGCTATTTCATGAGATGGTAAAATTCCTAAAGGTGACTATTAAATATTTTACACTATTCTATGCTTTATTTTAATAAGCATTATAACAATTTACTTATTAAATATTAAGCCCAATATTGAATTTTTACAGTGTCCTATAGATAATATTTAATAGACATTACAAAATCTATAGCAAATATACTTAATTATTACCATCTTATTTAAGGTATTTTTGGCATCTTCTTTCTCACTTTCTGTAGGTGAAAATGTTATTGTGAGGCCTTTTGTGCACAAACTAGATGTTTGCACTGTGCTTTCTATAAAAGAAAAAAAAAAGGTTTTACATAATAAAAATTATAAAATCAGTTTAATTATCAACTTTATAAACAGTGCTTGATAAATATAAAGCATGGAGGAAATCAAATTTGCTTCAGAAAAGTGCCAGAAGTATCCATTATAATAGACAATTTTAATATGCATAAATATTATAATAATATTATAAGACCTTGCAATGGCTTTCTAAGCTCAGTCATGCATTATGCTGGCTGATGTCATCTGCTGAGGCAAATATTGTTTGATGCACAGAACTACAAATTCCTTGGCTGTGCCATTAAAGGTGATACCGATGATTTAAATATTGAACCCAGTAATTAACATTATTGTTAATCTTGTAGGTTCAATTTTGTCATTTACTAAATTGAGCTTAAATAATTAAATCAAAAATGCATTTAAGGTTGTGCATTAGCATCTTGCTACACTACTCTCCAGTAGATTGGTACGACATGCTGTTTTCTTCGAACTCAAAAGAAGTGACAGGTTTGTATTAGACCTGTTGCGATCAGGTTAGAATGTGCTGTAACATGATTGTTGATTGAGATGACTAGAGGTCATAGACAATATCTTTTGTTCCCTCTTGATATCTGGTGATATGTGTGACCAGAAATAAGACAGACGATCAAAGAAAGGATAAACGATGCCTGCCAGCATTGAAAGGTTCAAAAACAGACTAAAACACTTTTAGCTACACCTACCATAATGTATTTTGCTCAAACAGGGACAATTTTGAGAAAATACTCACAACAGAAAATTAAATCTACTAGGATAAGGTTAGGTTAAGTAAGGTTAATTGATAAAGGCAAAGCAACTCAAATGACAAAAGATGATTTCATTGGGGACATTTTAAGGAAAATTGGCTCTTATTTATCACATTACACATAGAGAAAACCATAAAAATTTCCATTCAGCCAGCCTTTCATTGGGATCTGAACCCAGATGTTCACCCACTTAACTGCTTGGCCACTGATGGGTCTTATCTAGGATAAGTACATATGACTAAAAAGACAAAATAAAGAAGTTAACAAAAAAAAAAAAATTAAAAAATAAAAATCTGAAGGTTTTCAGATTTTAAATTACTTCCAAAGGAGCGTTTTTTGAACATTTTATGTGCTACTTTTATATATTAAATATCATGTTCTTCGCACATAAACCATAAAATTCAGTTCAAGCGCAATATCACAAAATAATTTTAAAATGAGCATATCTTTGGAATTTCTTTAGAACTTAAGATTTAAAAAAAAAAAAAATCATACAGTTTTGCTATTGCTCACTTCGAAATCATCGAGTTTGTTAATCAAAAATTCATTAAAGTTTTACAAAATATAAAACAGCTAATAAAGCAATTTTCAAATTTGGGCTTCCAGATGCCCATATTCAGATGGAAATGTACGTTAATTAAAATTTGATGGCTCTAGGTATCCTTGTTTATCACAGTGTGAGAAACATACCTACATTTATGCATATTCTTCATTATTTAATTTCTTCAGGGTGATAATATTTGGTGGCAACAATTTGAAATGTGAAACAACGCTTTTAGTGAATCAATGCAAACTGCCAAAATGAAATTAACAGTCCTTCTGGGCAAATTGCCCCTTTGGACTAACAACGGGTTAAAAGAAATTTTTAATAACTCAACTGAGCATACCTTATTATTAAGAAGTTACTAGTATTTATCAGTAATGTCTCAAAATTCTTTATTTTTAATGGCACTGAAAAATTCCCCACAGTTTAGTTCATTGTATTTTGGAGTTTAAGTAAAGCTTCAAAATACACTGAAAAAAATTGTAATTGATTCAGCCATTCTACCTCTTTCTTATATGATATGATATTCATTATTAAGAATATTGGTGCCAATGTGCATGCCATGCTAAAAACATATTCTATTATTTGAACAAGATAGGGTAATGAAATGTTTTTCTTTGAAATGACCGAAAAGTTGTATCCATTTTTCTTCACAACTTTTATTTTTCCATACTTCATAATTTTAGCAGAGCAAGACGTTTTTGCAATCACTACTTCATCTAAGTAGTGGTCCTCTTTCTTATATGATATGATATTCATTATTAAGAATATTGGTGCCAATGTGCATGCCATGCTAAAAACATATTCTATTATTTGAACAAGATAGGGTAATGAAATGTTTTTCTTTGAAATGACCGAAAAGTTGTATCCATTTTTCTTCACAACTTTTATTTTTCCATACTTCATAATTTTAGCAGAGCAAGACGTTTTTGCAATCACTACTTCATCAAAAAAGTTGATATAAGTTTACTGTATTATCTGCGACAGTTTCATTATTTTTTTTCCCCTGAAGGTTCAATTTCAGACCATGTTAATCCACTGCTGTTTAACCAAATAAAAGATTCTGTTCCACCAATTCAATAGTTCAAGGTAGACATCTGATGTACTATAAACATTTGTAAAGTTTATAGATATTAATAGTTCCATTATTTTCAATTTATTCTAAAAGTCCACCTCTTTCTGGAAGCATAAATTTATTATCATGCCTTTCCTCAAGGTTTTTAATTTTCTAATTTCACTGGCAATATCAGTTGCACTCACTTTTGTATTTTACGCAATAAAGATATATTTGTTAAATCATTTCAGTTGGCCTTGTACAAACAACAAATACAACAATTTAATTGTCAAATGCCCATTTTATTCCAGGCTGCACTATTTATGAGCCTTGCACATTCAGCACTTCAAATGACTGGAACAAAATGCCAAATTGCTTAGGATGCAGAGATAACATCATCAAACTAGGACAGGCCTGATCAAAGCAAGATGTCTGGTAAGCCCTTTTAGGCACATTTCTATTGCCTGATGTTAAATTCACCCACATCCATACAGGCCTCATTGAACTTTAATTCCATCTGATGACAAAAATTGTTGACAGATTCATCACTGATAGCTTTAGAAGGGTGCTTGAAATCAAATATCATTCCTGATAAGAATATCATATTAGGCCATCTATTAAAGTATAATATGTCAAGTTTTGTTTATGGACTCAATATGTTATTTTGCCTGCTTTTCAAACATCACCACAAATCAGTCATACCATTCAAATCTTCAGTATTCTAAGAATTAACTAATAGAAACAAACTGCATTTAGACAATGTACTTATCCATTTTATTTGGTAAATTCCTTTCACAAACACTTAAAAAGTTTGTTTGAAATTCATGAAAAAAGTAAAATGGACTGAAGTTTTGCATCATTCTCCTTGGCTATTAAACCAGATCTCCAAACCTTCTATGATGAACTGGGATATGAAACAACATTATGCCTTGCTGCTGACATTTTCAAAACTGAAACAGTTTCCTAAACACTAATACAACATTTCTATTGCATAACTGCAACAGTTCTATAAATAAAATCAAGACGTCTTCTATATCTTCATCTGGAAATCACAAATCCAACTCGGTAACGGCTCTACTAACAGGGTATGATTGAGTTTGCACCATTAGAATCTAACCAGTATAAACTGGGTTGAAAATGACAAAATCTGATACACATATTAAAATATCAAGTACTGAATTATAATTAAATGCATACATTACTTAATTACAATATAATTACTTTAAATTACTTTGATACTATCTAATTATTTAATCACTTTCAAAAAAAATATATCATTTGTTTAATTAATAGCTTTAATTTGTATATAATCTTTAGTTTAAGTAACTTACTACACTGTCATTTCTATACCTAGAATATTATATAAGATCACATATTTTTCCCTTAAATTTCAAAAATTTACATTAGAGGAATGCAAGTGTAAGTTTCTCTCTCAGTAGGAAGGTATTATATAGTATCCCAATATACGTACTACTGATTAAGTCAATTTTCTTCATCTTTGATAGCTAATTCCATCTCGGGTGTTTCCAAATATGACAGAGACTTCCCAAACAGTTCAACTTATACTAGAATTGTCTGGTGTTATATGCCATGTATTACTAGCAATAAGAAAATTAATGCAGTGCGATCTTACAAGACAGACTCTGTGGGTACTGTCCGGTGCCTCTAGAATAAATAGACTCATATTTTTACAAAATTATTGTTAATGCTAACAGAACTGGTGTAGGTAAGAACCGTAGAATTCTATAAGATACCAGGGCTGATTTAAGACGGTCTGCTATAATGTTAAAATATTACTGGAAGCATTTCTTTTGAACTTAATTATATTTAGCTGCTTTACCTCTCAACATTTGTTACATAATTTTTAAATAATTAGATTTTGAAAAAAAAAAGAGCAAGTTTTCAAGTGAAATACAAAAGAATAAAAAACAGAATAGATATAAAAGGATTTCAGCTATGTCAAAGATATTTGTGCATGTTCCTGAAAAGTGGCTTCATTTTTTGACATGCAGCCAGCTGAAATATAAATAATGATAGTCTTTCCAAAATTTCACAAGCAGTAAATTATGGGATATTTTCTCTTATTATATATCTGTATATATGCTCTTATTATATATCTCTCTATATATTCTCTTATTATATTTCTCTTATTATACAGGGTGTTTCAGAGATCATGGGACAAACTTTGAGGGGTGATGGAGCGTACTAAAACATGCATATTTTTACAGGAATGTAGAGTATAAAGTGATGGGTTAAGACATGAACGCAAAAAAATGACATGAGAGGAAAATGTTTATGTACAAAATCAATGCAAATTGCTTCTTTGCAGCAATACAGTATTCACAATAAATGTTCAAAAAAGGAAACACTAACAGTAATAGGAACTACAGCTGTGATTAGCTGGAATTGCAGCGGTAGAGGGTGGTAGTGAGCCGGACAAACCATGATTTGATGCATCAGAGAATCATTCGCAACTCTGATGTTGAGCGTGATGGGAGTTTAAGCATAGGGAAAAAGCTGACATGCATCTCATGTATGGTACTGCTAATGGGAATGGCAGAGCAGCACTACGATTGTACCAGGAACGGTTTCAGAACAGACGTATGTTGAAGCACACAATGTTCGAGATGTTGCATAGGTCTCCGTGTGAAAACAGGTCATTTGAAGCCACCTCTGACACTAGGAGTGGAAGAACTGCACAACAACTTCGCATTGAAGAATCCATCTTGAACATTGTGCAGGAATCAGCTCAGACAAGTACAAGAGCTACTGCACGTCGTCTGCAGCTGAGTCATTCCACCATTTGGAGAGTATTGAATGAAAATGGTTTGCACCCATACCATTTGCAGAGAGTCCAAGCCTTGCAAGAGACAGATTACCGTCTTTGAGTTCATTTCTGTCATTGGTTCTTGCAGCAGTATGAGTCACAGGCGGATTTCCCATCGGATGTGCTATTCATGGACGAGGAAACTTTTTCACAGGATGGCATCTTCAATAGCCACAACATGCACGTGCGGGCAACTGATAATCCACACGGCAGATGTCCGCGTGCATTCCAAACCCACTTCTCTGTGAATGTGTGGGCGGGTATTGTTAACGACTACCTCATAGGCCCATACCTCTTTCCTGCACATACAAATGGCTTATGTTATATTTTTCTGCAAGAGGTGGCTACCGGAATTGCTGCAGGATGTTCGGGCTGTCATTCGTGATCGCATGTGGTTCCAGCATGATGGTGCACCAGCCCATAACCACGTGCGGGTCTGCAATTACTTGGATGGGTCATTTCCGGGCCGATGGATTGGCCGTGGTGGACCCATTCGATGGCCACCCCATTCGCCAGATTTATCCAGCTTGGATTTTCTTTATGGGGCCATCTGAAGAGCATTATTTACGAGACTCCCGTTGACTTACTGAAGGACCTCGTTGCACGACTACCCATTGTGGCTGCAAACGCGCGCGAAATGCCTGTTGTTTTTCAAAATGTTCGTCAACCTCTTCTCCAACGTTACCAAGCATGTATTACTGCTGGTGGTCGCAATTTTGAACATTTATTTTGAATACTGTATTTCTGCCAAGAAGCACTTTTCGTTGATTTTGTACATAAACACATTTTCCTCTTGTGTTGTTTTTTTTGCGCTCCTGCCTTAACCTATCACTTTAGACCATACATTCCTATAAAGAAATGGTTTTATTACTTTTTTTTACGCTCCACCACCCCTTCAAGTTTGTCCCATGATCTTTGAAACACCCTATATATATATATATATTTATATACATAATAAACTATTATAAAGTTGTTTTTAATGACATTCATATAACTGCTGGAAGCATTCAAATAAATGCAATGTACTATAATCAGTAGCTTTGATGCATAGCTTCCTTGTAATTTGTTACATTGCAGCTTGTTACACTAAGAATGTTCATTTTAATTTACTGCATTTTGAAATAAAATTATTCATTTTTAAATATCTTAGAAAAGTTTTTTTTTTAAAAAAATCACTCTTTATAAAATTTTATACTTCTCTGAAATAAATGTAAGGATCTGTAAAAGAAGGTTATTACAATATACATCAATATTCTATTTACCTGAATCAGAATGTGACATGCTCTCCTTCCTTATAGCATTCACTTGTTTCTTGAAATGCAGTAATTTTTGCTCAATTTCCTTTAACTAAATACAATAATATATTACAAGTCATTATGTAAAATTAATGGCATTACATAAAAATATTTTTAATATGTTAAATTTTACCTCAAATATGTAAAATTTAACATAATAAAAAATGAATAAGAAATATATCAAACCTTGGAAACAGCTTTTTGATGAGAAAGTTTCCTTTGCCGGCGAATATTCTTCTTCACAGAACCATCATTTAGAAGCTTCAAAGCTGCATTTACAATTTTAGTTTGAATTTCGTATTCAAGTTCTAAGCGAGCCAGTTCTTCTTCCTATAAAAACAATCAGCATAATTAATGGTGCAGCGATGTGGATTAATAACTACAAGCAATGGACTGTATTAAAATATGATTTTATTCTCAAACCAAAGGAACTGCATTGCGAATTCAACTAAAAATAAACATCTATTCTCGACTCCAAAGTGCTAGTAGTCACGTGATTGACTTAATAAATCTGTTTCGTAATAGCAGCGTCATCTACTAACTTAAATTTAATAATAACACAGCACTTCTGTAAGATAGAGTCAAAAAGTTAAAGTTCTCATAATTAAAGAGCATTTCCATTTTCACTTAAATCATAACTTCATAGCAGTGGTGGAACTCCGAAAATATAATTGCTTTCAGTTGGTCAAAGCCCATTTTGTTTTCAGTGGTTCCATAATGGTATATGTTCAAATGGGTTTGTAGTCTAGGGAACAGAAATAAGTCACAAGGATTCAAGTCAAGAGATGAAGGCTAAGGAACAACAGAAATGTCTTTTAGAGCCCAAAACATCATTTTTGAAAACATTATGCGACAGGGTTATTATAATGACAGAGCATTCGTTAAAATTTCATAAGCAGTTGTGCAATTTAAAGTTAGCTTTTTTGCTATTATCCCACAGTCAGTCGATGATTTGACCACATAAGGTCCCTGATGTTGATATTTTCATCAGTTCTTTTTTCCTTAAAGCCTTTTAGTGCAAGGATCATCTTCAGTTGACTGTCAGCCTTCTGAAAAGGTTTTAAACCACCCGAAAACGTATGTTCTTGACAAAATAGTCTCCATCAGCCTGTTGAATTTTTAAAAAATTAGTGTCACATTGATTGTGCCCGATGCTGAAATAAAATATGAAGGAAATGAAATAACATTTTCATAAATCACAAAGAAAATTCATTTTTCAAAAAAATATGATAATGTAATACATATGCGAGCTCTGCAAATGTCACCGTTTGAACAGAAATTATATGAGAAGTTGATTTTAGTGTCTTGTAAAGGGCAATTGCTCTCATCCTCTGTGTAGGGCACTGACTGACTGGTCTCATTACTTTATTTATAAAACTCGGAAGTAAAAACTTGTCACTGTGAAATCATTTAGATTGTTCTTTAATGAATCTACATTTATAGATCACATTTTCCTTGATGATAATGCATAACCCACAAATTATGAAAAATATTATGTTCTCAGTCTGACTTGTCCTTTTTAATAAACAACATAATTTCCATTAAAACTTAGTATTTATTGCAATGATATTCATTTTTGACAAAATGATTCTGACAAGAATCCAAAATAGGTAAATATAAATTTTATATACATCATCTTGAGTATAAAACCTTTCCTCCTCCCAAATGCACGTTTAAAGTCAGTACTTATAAGAATTTAAAATACGCCAACATAATATATATATATATCATAATATATATATATATATATATCTATACATAGTGTGCACATAACTTTTTCCCCAAATCCAAGGCAAATGAAATAAAATATTGACAAAATTTAACTGGAAGGGGAAAATTTGAGATAGCTCAGATCTTAAACCCTAGATATACCACTTGTGTATGTTTATCCACAGTTAAGCATATAATAATTGGGAATTGGGAAGTCAAACAAAAATTAATCAATATTTACATTATGTGTAAAAAACAATAAAATTCCTATTATCACGTTGAATGTCATATCACTCTGATACGGGTGACAAGAAAGTAATTGCAAAAGTGCAGTCTAGATTTGGAATGATAATTTCAATATTCTTAAGGCAGCACTTAACAAATAATTTACAAGAACTTTTATCACTAATAAAAGTATTTAACAACAATGAAAAATTATATAACAGTACTTGTAAATAATTCATTTGACAAGGCAAGTGGGGTGATATTTTTCTGTTTCTTTTTTGTTTTCAACCTACAGTATAAATAACTTTTCCCATTATGTGAAATAGATATTTTCTAATTGTTTTAGCATTTGATATTTTTTAAATAATCAAAGAGTGCTCACACTCTAGGCCATATTATCAGTACTATTAATCTCAAGGTTAAACAGTTCCATAGATGAAAATTCCTTACAGCATATGATTTTCTGTAACATTACATTGCTATGATGATTATGTAGAAATGACTACATAAGAAACCATTTGATTTTACTTTAATCTGTATCTTACGTTTTTTATTATATTCAAACAAAAATCATGATTCCAATATTTGTGATCTATCAAATGAATGTGCAACAACCTGTTATGAAGTGCAGATTTGCACTCAGGAGAAAGTAAATACTCAATTCACATTCAATATTTTAAAAAAGTGTATTTCAAATTACCAATAATATTTTAAATCTCGGACAATAATAACAATATGTGATTTCATTCCTATCATTAATATAAATTTTAAAAGTTTATTATATACACAAGCACAAAATATAAATGACATGATATTATTTGGGAAATATTTTATATATAGTCATAGTTGATACCACAATGAAGAAAGTGAAGCACTCACTGGAACTCCAAATATTGCTTAAAAGTAATTTCTACAACAAAGAGAATTGTAAAAATAAATTGAAAATTGTAATTATGTAATATCTGCTTATTTTATTTATAGAAGTGCACAGTTTCTAAGAATCATTGGTATATGTAATTAAAAAAGTAAATTAATCAAATCATTGTTAATAAGCAATTCCTAATGACTGTGTCATCTAAAATGGAAAATGCATATATGCAAAACTATTCATTAAAATTTATTTAATTTCTTGAAAAGAACAAATTTCAATATTAAAGGAACATGTCTCTTAAGATCCGTCCAAAATCTATTATCACTACCTTTTCACTTATCAAAATAATCACTATCTAAAGAATAAAAAGCACTTTCAAAACTGAAAATTTTAAAATTTAGAATGTATTCACAGTTTAAGAAGTCCTATTTTAACAAAATTAAATAGCACTTGAAACTTACATCTTTACTCCTCTTCTTGAACAGAGATTTATCCTTGATAGGGAAAGCAGGCCCCACTTTCTTTTTTATAATAGGTATTTGCTCCCCAGGACTCAGTGGCATCTCTGGTGGAAGTGCTCCAGTTAGTTCCTATTTTAACAAAATAACATAGCATCTTAAAGATGGGAATAACTGTAAAACAGGAAATAAAATAATAATTGTTATTCCTTTTGTAGGCGCATGAAATAATACATTACCTATATTTAGTAAATATTAAATTTCTATGTAAGAAGATAAAAATCATTTAAATACTACTAAAAGATAAATACAGTAATAAAAATGCAGTTGTAGTTATATGTACGTAAAATTTTCATTAAAAAAAAGATTTGACTCATTAAATGGAATTAAAATTTAGAATCTGGATCCAACTCGTTAAAACCTTTAAAAATTCATACCCCATTTATATGCCCGCTTTGATTGTCCGAAATCTGCAAATGATATACTTCAAAGTAGACAATATGCAGTGAGCATGATAAAATGTTGTGTCCATTTGGCATCTAACTTATTTATATTCTAGATAACTAGTGGGCTTATAACCACAAAATTCATTATGATACTTTTTTTTAAGACTAAACATTTTTTTCAAAATATATATGTTTTGAATTTTATTAATTTTGAATATTTCTGATGCACTAATTACAGACTGAAAAATTAAGCCAGAAACAAAAACTGTCAGGCATCAATGACTTACTAATAGGTCTCACATTAATTTCTTAATGAGCCTGTGGCACAGCAAAACATCGGTTCACATTCGCATTAAACATATTAGAAAAGCAAATTTTTTTAATCATTTTCATTATAAATAACTGCAAACACACACCTGCATAAAAATAACAAAAATTTAATAAAAATATTTCAAAAATTGTAATTTAAACCTCTGTAAAACAACAAAAATTCTAACATTAAAGGAGAAATTTATGATTGTAATCTCAAATATGTTACTCGCTTCATAAACACTTTTTTTCCTTCTATAAATCTATATGAAAGTGACTGAGGAAAAAAATTTCCCTTTATACTTTCAAAGAAATGCATCCATTTTAATTTTCTTAAATAACAAACAAATATAAAAATTATCAGCTGCAATCAATTCTAAGAAATTTCAGAGGATATGAAGCTTTTATCATTCATAAATTACAGAATTTATTTTTTTTTTCTAGTATGCCATTTAAATAGAATGATTTCAGAGTAACACCACTGAAACCTTATTCATATAAAATAAATGCGTATTTAAATGATCCCCCCTCTCTCTCACACACACACAAAAAGAAAGAAAGAAATATTTACTCCTTCTCTGAGACACAATTTCTTTAGTTCTTCAGATTTTTTATGAAGTGCTTCTTCCAGAGCTTCTCTTCGTGCTTTCAGTGCAACAAACATCTCAACTGTATCAAGTGTTTCATCACAAGAATCGCCTACAAGAAAAATTAATTTTAAGTGTTCATAAGCAAAACAAATTATTTTCGAAACTCCTTCAACAATTTTATTTTAAGCTACACCTAAATTTTAACTCACTGCAGATGTATCAAGCAAAATAAAATATTAATTTGATGTATATAATATACTTATTTATTCACAGAAAATAAAAAAAAAACATTACAAATATGAGGGCAATTCAGAAACTAACCTCCATTGTGGCATGGCACTACTAGCAACGAGCAGAGCACAACCATTATTACATCGAGCAATCTGTGATTCAGTAAGCCTCATGCTACCCTATTGAGAGTGGCATACTACCATGCATTTGCTGGTAATAACATCACAAAATATGAGCTGCTACTGAAATTCCTGCTAAATGCGAGATAAGAGGAGTAATACAATTCCTTTGGGCAAAAAAAAACCGTCAGCAGCAGATGTTCATCATGAATTGTGTGTCGTACAGGATTTAAACATTATGAGTGAAGGTGTAGTGCATCAGTTGGTGAGATTTTTCAAAGGAAGAACAAACATTCATGATGAATAAAGGAATAGAAGGCCGTCTGTAGTGAGTGATGATGTCATCAAACAAACTGATGACAAAATTAATCAGATCTAATGAATCAGAAACTCCAAACTTTCACAGTAATTTCCAAACATTTCTCAGAGTATTTTGTAATACGCAGTTATCAAAACATTAAGCTATCGGAAGTTCTCGCAGAAATTCGTAAAA
>KK117449.1:854895-897412 GCA_000611955.2 Stegodyphus mimosarum | reverse complement strand
ATTTCCCTATACCACACAGTAGGGTAGGAGTTTTTGAACAAAATAGTAAGATGTGGGTAATGCATGTGATTGCTAAGACAAAACCGGTTCTCCAACCCGGCTGAGGTGTTGAGCTTTATCAGTGAGGAAGGTTATGGTCACTTTGTTTTGGGATGCTAATGGAATCTTGCTTGTTGAATTCATGGAATGTGGTATGACAGTTAATCTTGCAGTGTATTGTAATACTTTGAGAAAACTGAAAAGATCCATTCAGAACACATGCCGTGGCCTACTGGCATCTGGGGTTGTGCTCCAGCATGATAACGTTCATCCTCATAGCGCTTAATGAACACAAGATCTTTTGCACCATTTCAAACAGAATGTGCTTCAACATCCTCTCTACAGCTCAGATTTAGCATCTTCTGATTATCATCTGTTCCCTGCAATGAAGAAGTGGCTTGGGGCATAACACTTCGCTGTTGATGAGGAATTTTCAACTGATATGATAAGTTGGTTCAAGTGGTAGGTGACTGAATTTTATGTAGAAGGTTTGGTAAATTGGTAAAATGCTAAGACAAGTGCTTGAATGTATATGATGACTATGTTGAAAAATAAATGACAGCCGTACCTTTTAGATGCAAATAAAAAATTTGTTGAATATAAGTGGGCTTTTTATTTACAGAAAAATAGAGGTTAGTTTCTGAATTGCCCTTGAATCATTAACTTACATAGACCATCTAAACTCCACATATTGCCAGAATTACTCTTTCTTTACAGTAATGTGTAATAATAATTTTCTTCATTGAAAATAAATAATGACTACAAAAAAAAAAAAAAAAAATAAAAAAAACCGATGCGCCATTTCCGAGCTTTAATACTTCTTGAGAATGAAAAGTGATTAAAATATGATAAAATCCACCAAATATTGACAGAATAATGTCCAGCTGTGCCAAAACATTTTCTAATATGAGAGAAAACAAACTCAGAAAGCTTAAATTTAAACAATAAATACTCACTGTCAATTTTGAGAGCAGGAAGACTTAGAGAACTGACACTTCTACCAAGAGATGATGTTTCAGTTGAATAGGAACCATGGGAAAGCTCATCAGCAATATCGCTGAAGTTACGTGATAAAGATAAAGCACTCTACAGAAAGTAAAAATAGAGGATCAGACACATAGTTTTAAAATCATTTAGCAAACTAAGGAACTTCATTCTTAATCTTTTCTTTAACAACAATATTTCACAAAAGTTGCAGCACAATCTACATTCCTATTATAGCTAGCTCTAAAGTTTCTAACAGCCAGTTCCAAAAAAACTAGAAGAAAATATTTTTGACAAAACTATTTCAGATTTTTCTCATGAATGAGATAAAATCTCTACATTAATTAGTATTATATACTGTATATTTCCTACTATAGAAATTAACTTTGCATTAAAATTATTTCTCAATATTTCTAAAGCTTTATGCTATTACACACTTTAAATAGCCTAAAATGATTCTATTTCAGAATTTCATCAAGTTTGTGTTTCTAATACCCAAATTTCCAGGTCTAGTAATGTTCTTTTAGGTACAACTTGTAAATCAGTATTTTTATATAAATTTTTAGACAGCTTTTCTAAGTTTAAAAGATTAATTTATATTCCCTAAAACACAATCATAAAAGATTGGAAACAAAATCTTTATCAGTTCCCCTCTTCCTCTGATCCTTTACATATTTTTAATATAAAAAATATATAATTTTTTACTTTAAATTTGGCTTTTTGCTTCAAAGTTATAAATAACTGTATATTTCAATTAGAAATTTAACTACTGTTCAAGTTCTTTGATAAGAAAATGGATACTTTTATGATGTTTTTCACTAAAATTTCATGATAACTAAAAGTTAACAATCATTAAAAAAGCTCATCACATTTTACCTTATTGTGTTTTCTATCCAAATAAAACTGGTGTTGTGCTATGGCCATAGACCATATGCACTTTGTAAGTGAAGGACTGCTAGAAAACCAAACATAGACACTAATATTCCCAGGACCAAATGTCTTTCTTGAAGCAACTACCCTGAGGGAGAAAAATATCATTAATTTCCTTCTTTAATAATACAATGTTAATTTTTGAAAATATTTTTAAGCAATTCTTTTTATTTTATTCAGTAATTACCTCTTAGGATCACAAACTTCTATAGAAAATTTTCTGTCTCGAAAGTAGAGGTTCTCTAATTGCTTCCAGAGAAACAACTGCAATAAAAATATATACAAAAAATGAAAATATATTTTCAGAAATGTAACTTTTAGACAAATTCTAAATTCTTAATAAATTTAAAATTTTTACAGCAAAATATTACTATTTCTCTACACTAAAACAATCCTATTAAGAAAGTACAACTTTGAAATAATCTGATGTTATGAAAGCACATAATCCTTAAAATATACATGCAGTGTACAAAACAGTTATTTGTTTCATTCATTCTCACGTAATTTTAATTTATAAATAAGCTGAAGACTGATTACCATTCATTAGCATTAATACATTCAAGAAAAATAAGCTAAATACTATATAAAAAACCCTACCTTCAAAATAAGCACATCAATGAAGCACTTAAAATTTCTAAAATTACTCTTAAATCAATTTTATTTCAGAAATTAAGGAAGTATAAATAAAATAGTAAGTATTTTCATAATAATTAAAATTCAACAAACGATTCAAAATGGAACTAAAATAACTAAAATATTTAAACATTCACTGATAAATGTGGTCAAACCTTTAGATGCAAAATTTTCTAATCATAGTATACATCAAAATAAATAAAACTGCTTTCTGAAAACTGTAAAAATAGAATCTAATAGAATATGTAGAATTTTGAAACAGGCAAATGAGAACTATTTTATCGTTTCATTAAAATAATTATGGATTATTGGCTAATTGCTTTCCAATAATTTGAAATGCTTGTTCACATTAAGCAAAAAATAAAAAAAACTGATTGTAAACATAATATGGTAAGTCAGTTTTTCTTTCAAACATACTTTTCTCCCTGTAAAGTTGAATGTCACAACTATTTTCTAATTAAACTAAATAATGACAGAAGAGATGATAAGATGAAATATTTTTCCCTTTGTTAAAATAAGATAAATACTAAAAAACAACAACAACCTTTCTGGGTACTTTTCGGTCTGTATGGTCATACTGACATATTCCTTTGTAGCTGATACCTAACCACCAAGGAATACCTGCCTTATCCTAGAACAGAAGGGAGATTTTTAGAGCTACATATCTAGGTTATATAAATTTATATTACACATATAAGTCTTTTTAATGAAAAACATTTACAAAAATTAAATAAAAATTCTCCTTTGGATATTCAGTTTTCAAAATATACCAGTCTCTGACAAAAAATTCAGTGTTGGTATACATGCAGGTTACTAAAATTATGCTATTGAATTACATAAATATAAATTACAGCAAGAGCAATAAGAATAATTTATTATGCAAATGTTGATTAATGGAAATTAAATGGTAAAGTACATACTGATAATAATTTGCAGAATTTTTAATCATTAACAAAGAACAAGTGATAAATGTTTCTTAAAGTAAAATAGATATTTACGGAGAAAATTTTCCATTTATTTTCATTTCAAACTTTGTAACAAATGCAATTCAAGCAGAAAAAAAACACAACAGATATAACTCTCAACAAAGAACCAAGTATAAGTCATGATGAAAAAAATTACACAATGTGACTAAAAAATATCTGGCAAACATGTAAAGGCAAATAAAAGGAACCAAAATAAACAGATTTTCTAATGTAGAAATGATGGAAGAAGTAGAAATGGTGCACTGTAGTGGTAGAGGATGATGTTCAGCAATAGACAAAAACATTCTGCTCACGTAAATCATTCCACTTGCAAATTTCAAATAATATCCATTCTTACATGAACATAGAACTCACCGATATACATTTCATGTATAGGTGTTGTGACTAAAATGAAACAGCAATGTAAAGGAAGTACACAGAACAATACAAAAAGTCCTTCCTCTAAGATGGGCCCACCAGCGGCCAAGCAGTAAAGACGCTGAACACTGGTAGTTCGGTCCGAGGTTTGAATCCCACGAACGGGCTGGCTGCATGGGCGTTTTTGTGGTTTTCCCCATGTGTAACGTGTATACGAGCCAGTTTCCCTTAGAAAGTCCTCCACGAAGGCATCCCTCCCTTTAGGCAGATAGCCCTCGTGTGCTTTGCCATAATTGAATAACCTAACCTAACCTTCCTCTAAGATCAACCTCCATGCAGTGATACATATTGCATGAAATCTACATGAGAAATGATAATTTATGCTTGCAGAATGCTTTGATCCATTGATCAACAGCACTCTGTATACCACCTCAAGATGTCATTTCCACAAATACAAAATCTTACCACATTATAAAATCTACTTATTTCAGTTCTTCTAACTGCCTTTACAATTTTTCCAGATACTTTTTAATCACCCTACACATAGATGTTAATTTTGCATTTGGACTTCTAAATTTTTTAAAGGCCCATCCCAGTGGATACTAAAATGATAAAATGTAATATAAATTTCATTACAAATGCAGCATAATAACTTAAAGTACTTTAGAAATCCTCTTTATCTTGTAATAAACATTAATGTGTAAAAAAACTAAAAGTATTTTTCTATCTTGCAAATAAAAAACATTAACTGGTACTGATATACTAACCTTCACTTCATAATAATGAACACCATATGTTGGTAGAGATTCCGCTATTCTCATATAACTGAAATACATAAAAATTAGCATGAGAAAGTATGGAAAACTTAATAAGTTTCAAAACTTACAAATATCTATAAAATATACATTCAGATACACACTATTTATGAATAAACAAAAGCTTCACTCACTTTACAATAGCTGAGCCCCTTGATTGTCCTTTAAATATTCTATATTGTTCTATGACTCTATCTTCACTGCAAAAAAGTTATCATATAAAAATATATTTTAACATGGAATATTTCATTAAACCTGATGTAGTTATTTTAATATTTACCCAACAGAGTATGTGATATGATATAATCTATTTGACTTTTACATGGAAACAACTAGAAAATTACTGCAAACCATAATTAGTGAATAATAACGAATACAGAAAATGACCATCAAATAATAAAAACATTTAGGATCATAGTATTTTACCACAATTAAATTCAGTTATTTAACATGAGTAAGTAAGTAAGTAAAGTAAAAAGTAATAAAGTAAAAATACAATAAAGTAAAAAGTAATGACATAAAAGTAAATAATTTAATGAAATAATACACCAACCTTAATTTTTGAGAGTTACGAATCATTTGTTCAGATTAATTATGCAATTAATAAGAGTTCAGTAAACATTTAATAAAACCCTTTTCTTTGTAGTGCATTTATTTTCTCTTCAGTACATATACATTTCTGCTCAAACAATAAGCAACAAATGCTAAAAGAAAAGGTACAAAAGAAAAGGTAAGAATGGAAAATAAAACATAAAATTTACATATGAGGTAGAGATTGCATTGCCAAATGTAAACAGGCAATCAAAGCTAACAAAAACGCAATCCTGCAGTCACACCACAATGCCTTAAAATGGGGCATGCCAGACCTATGCGTCAGTTTGCAAGCAACGATAGTTCCATGTAATCCAAAATAGCCAAGGGATAAAGCATGAGCCGAAGACACTTTTTGCACAATCAAATGTGTTGGAGGACTGTCAGGATGTTGCAAGCTGGTGCAAGAAAATCTGCTGTTGCAAGAGAGCTGAAAGTGCATCGTAGTATCGTCAACAGGCTGTGGAATCATTACCAAAAGGATGAAAACTGCTGCAGAAGATATGGGTCTGGACACTGGAGGATTACCACAATGTCAGATGATCACTTCTTATTGCTATGTGCAAGACGCCACAGATCACTAATAGCACAACAACTGGCATCACCCCTCTTTGCTGCTACAGGATGGCTCACATCTTGCCAAACTGTGCTGCGTCAACTGTATGAAGGTGGACTGTATGCTGGATGACTTGTGGTTTGAGTTCCTTTGTCCTCATTGCATGTCAGAACATGTTTGAATTGGGCCAGTGAATATCACAGCTGGATACCAGATATATAGGGCCATGTTCTATTTACGAATTAAGTCTGGATTTAACATCCAGAACAATTCCCGAAGGATAATGATATGGGGAGTCTCACCACATTTATAATTTTTTGGAGCACCAAACAAAGTTGAAAGACACCATTACAGAGGAGAAGGCTTACTTGTATGGGTTGTAATAGCAATGAATAGTCACACAGATCTCTGCTTGATTCTTGATGGTCACAGCTGTCCAATATTGCATAAAAATTCTACACTTTTGTGTGCATCCTTTTGTCACTGCAGTGGGTACCGATATGAAATTTAACACATGCCCACATAGAGTTCGAATGATGCAAAATCATCTGGAGAATGAAACCATTCCACATCTACTGTGGCCTGCTAGATCACCAGACCTGAATCCCATAGAGCATGTGTGGGACATGTTGGGACAATGAACAGCAGGTCGCAGTGTGCTGCCAGGCACACTCCATGAGTTCGAGCATGCATTACTGTAGAAATGGGCACTACTGCACAACAACATTATTTCCAACTTGCCTTGTTATTGTCAAGTATGCACTTAAGCTAGATGATACCATACCCATTATTAGTGTGATGTTTCCATGGCACATTCTTCTGACCCAACTGGTCTTTCGTGATGTGATGGTCATAATACAAGTATTTTTGCGTGTCTTTTCTTTACTGTGTGCCATTGTTTGCTACGCAATGCCACATCAGTTTCTTGGCTCAGATTCATCCATATCCATTAAACAGTTTTTGTTTTGTTCCATGACTTGCCTTTGCTGCTCATTTTTTAGCAGGAGTGTTATAATAACTTACTCAAATATCTATTTGGATGACCTTAAAAATGATTGTATACAAAGTTTTTAACCTTTTAACAACAATTTTGAACAAATATTTGATACATGAAAAAACTTCAGAATCTGCCATGGGCTGGTGAAAGCAATCAAGAAAGACTCGACAAGGACATCCCCCTATGCCTTACTGATCTGGTAAGAGAAAAGAAAGCATTGCTTTTGTCTGCGAAATGCCAAGAGAATGATATGCGTCTGAACATCGGGAAAGCTGATGTCTTTCCCCTTCTGTAATAATACTGTAATGCTATTTTTCAATTAACCAAAAAAGTCTATGTTAAGTTTTTAAATAAATCTAAAAAAGACAACTGGTTTTCATTTTTACATTCCAGAAACTCGGCGATATTAGAGCTTAAATTTATTGGTGGCAGCGGTGGGATATGAAATCCACAGAGCAGATTTCAGTTTAGCAATCAAATGAGAAACTCTTGGGTTTTACTCTAAAAAGACTGCAGAGGTCAGTCCAAGTAAAGAAGAGGACCATCAGGCTCCAAAATAATGCACATCTGAAATTTGAAGAGAAGATGATTATTTGGCTCCAAAATTCAGCTCATCTCAAATTTTGCAGAACAATCAATGTCCGAAGATCTGCAGCATCATGTTTAAGTGTGAAACCAGCAGTATCTGAAAAGTTTGTGTGTTGTAAGAAGTGCTTTAAAGTGTCAGGACCATCAGCATCCATAAAAATTTTAAATTGGGAAATACACCATCTACAGATTCCAGGTCAGCAGGGCACCAAATCTACAAACCCAGGCATGCAAGTACATTGAATTTTTTTAAAAGGCAGTGAAGTAATTTATTTCTGCAATTTAATTTATACAAGTTAATTTTTTTTTTTTAAGGCAAACCTGTTTTCGGTAAAGCTTAAAGAAATGTTTTGCTTTGATTTTGTATTTCAAATAAGAAAGCATAAATATTAGAAATTTGAATTTGTGTTTTTGTGTTAATATCTCTTTTAATAACTGAAATGTTGATGAGTTTCATTGAAATTAAGCTTATACAACTGAATGTGTAAGAGAGTATTATTATAATTCTGAAGGTGCTAAATTTTAGCTGGCATTTTGACATATTATTTCTAAGCTGTCTTGAATGTTTTATATATTAGAATTTTCCATTAAGGAGTATAAAACATTAGTTTGTGTACGAATTGCAAAAAAATGAAAAATTTTCAGTTGAATGTGTTAAAAGAAAAGTTTAGAAATCCCTAGTGTTTAACCCTATGTTTAAACTGCTATTACATTGATGTTTAGTTATGAGCAATTATATGTACATACACATAATTTTTTTTAAATTTACCTTTGACTGCAAACTTTAATACACCTAAAAATTTTCATGATTTGGGTATAAAATATATTGTATTACCATAAGTCTTTAAGTAGAACAATTATAACTGAGCACATAATGTGCATATTATAGTGTAAATTGTCTTGAAATTGTGTTTTAGATCAGTTGAATATGCTGTAAAACATTAAGGGCTAAATTTTACTTCTTAGGTATACATAAAGAGAGAGTCATTAGTTTTTTTTATCAGAAATTGTGGTTATATCAAGGCATTCTTAGCAAAAGTTAGAAAAGAGGATCTTAAGACCTTGGCTGATGAGTTAGGAGAAAAGTTGGACCTTAACTAAGGATATTGGATCTGTCTAAGACAGCTTATTATGAGAAATGAAGCTTACGAGGAAGAATTCATGAAAAGTCTGTTGGAAAATATCACTTCAATGAGAAATGAGAGGGAAAAAAAGGAACAGGATAGAATTAAAAGAGAAGACAAAGAGAGGATGGATATAATTACAAAAGAAGAGGAAGGAAGGCAGGACACAATCAGGAGAGAAGAAAGGGAGTTCAAAATAACCAAAATGACATTGCAGGCTACAGTTGTTTGCAAATGGACGATATTTATTTGGGAGCTGGACTGCTGAGAAATTAACAGAAAATCAAAATGAAGTAGTCTTTTGCCAATAATGATTTACAGGGGTCGATATCAAAGAAACTACTAATTTATCAATACTGAAACTGAAAATGTGCAAAAATACGATGAAAGGAGTGAAGATGGCAGGGGAACAGCCACAGAAGAAATTTCATCTCCCATTGATGTAGCAATTAATCATTTGAAAGGAACTCTGCTCCCAGAAAGTGAAGCTGATTCTCCTAAAGAAGAATTTAGGGGCATACCATTATTCCTCCCTATACAGAGTTGAATGAGCTACTCTTCTTTCAACAGATAAAACTCGGTTGTTTCACTTGCAAAAGTGAAGTGAGGATTTAAAACAATTTTTTGACTTAGCGGAATTAGATGCTCAAAGTAGCTCTTGGGAAGATGTTGACAAAATTTGAAAATGGACTGCTATTAAAGTCCTGGAAAATGGTTGGAAACCATTGGTTATTCCCGAAGCAATTCAAGAAATGAATATACATAACATGGGAAATTTAACAAATCACACTTGGTGAAAAATATATTTAGGTCACACTTTATTTAGCTTCTTGTTACATGAATGCTTATCCAGTAATAAACATAACTTCTGTTACTGTAGTAGATGTATTACTAAACCTTTCCACAAGAACAGGATTTTCTAAAGAGATTCGGTGTGAGAAAGGAACTTTACTTTTGTCCGCTTTGGCCTCATACAGTCAAATTCTTGGTCCATTCAACACAGCCCGGGAAATTCGAAAGTGGACTTTCAAATTGTATTGTATACTTACCTGGGAAAAAAGGAAAATCCACAATTGGCCACCTCATTATGTTACAACCTTAGAAGGAGATGCCTAAAGGAAATAATTATGTTTACTTCATAAATGATGCTGATCAAATTGATAATGAAGTGGGTTTTTTTTATTATGTTAATGCCAGTTGAAATATTTATGATTATTTTAATGTCAATGTGTAGTAATTCAGGATTATGCTTTAGGTCTTCGCAAACAGATTTACAGAAACTGATAAATAAATATCAACAAGACTTTCCTTTTCAGCCTGAATAAATGCATAAATCAATATAAGATTTTTAAAAAAGGTATATTGCATAACACTTGTTTGGAGAAAAAAAAACTATAAGAGAGTATACTGTGCGAGTTTAATTAAGTTTAGTCTTTAGTAATTGTATTATGTGTTTTTCATACCAGCCTCATTGTTAAGTTTAATGCACTTTTAATCCTTGGTTCTTAACCCATCATAGTGTAAATATTTGTGCTTTATATTAATTTTTTTGGGTTGACTTTATGTATGTCTAGCAGTAGTAATTAAGCCAAGAGATGCTAGACATCTACACCAGCACTGCCCCAGAGGGAAGGAGTTATAACAACATAACATGTGATATTAGAGAATTTCCTATTCTCTTGGGAGCGAACCCCAAAATCCACCATGGGCCAATGGAAGTGATCAAGAAAGACTCATTAAGGACAACCCCCTTGAAGATATATCTGTTACTGATCTATTGAGAAAAAAGAAAACGTTGCTTTTGTCTGGGAAATGCTGAGAAATAATATGAATAAATAATATGCATCTGAGCATTGGGAAAGATGATGTCTTTCTCTTTCTGTAATAATGCTGTAATGTTACTTTTTAATTAACCAAGAAAGCCTACGTTAAGTGTTTAAATAAATCTAAAAAAAGACAACCAGTTCTTATTTTTTCCATTCCAGAAACTCAGTGCCCCTAAGACTTATAGTCAGAAAAATTTGTGCAACATACTATGCTGTATCTTTTCATTACATTAGTTCTGAATAAAATAAAGCTCAGATATTTAATGCAAATAATAGATTGATAGCCTTTACTTCTTTTTTCTCTGAAGTGTATTCGTAATTTTGTTAGTAGTTTGAACTCACTTGTCCATATTCAAATTATATAATTCCTGCCTTGTTTTAACAGCTATTTCCAACAACATCAAAATCACTATATTTATTATGTAAAAATTTCTGCATTATTATCAGCAGCTTCAGTTTCTTCATAACTTCTTATTCTTTATAAGACTCCAGACTCATTTTCAATAGTTTCTGAAATATGCATAGCAGAAAATTCAAAACTGGGGTGATAAAAATAAGTTTGAACAATCCTATTGCTTATTTTTTGCCAAATGCTGAAAACTGCAGTACTTCATTTACCAATAAAATTACTTCTCCAGCAATTGAAAATGATATGACACCATTTTCTTCCAGTATAAGATTTCAGTGTCACTTGCTGTTATATATCAAAATATACTTCAATCTTGTGACATACTATAATGAGAAATATATCATAAATGAAAACCACTAATGGTGGGAAACCTGCACTGCAGATATTGCTATTCAGTAGTTCTCCATGTTTATAAGTGCAAATCCATCCTTCTCTTAGTTCTTCTGTCAAAAGAAGCATACATTTCAACATTAAACTAATCATTTTTGCTAATTTTTGTTGGTGCTAAAAACATTCAAAGCCCAGTAAGCAATTATTTTTCCAGTTTGGTGGAGTTCTAATTATACATATACAGCTCAAATAACGTGTTTGTGGAGAAGAGCACATTCATTTTATGAAGACTTATCCCAAATAAATAGTTAGTTTCCCTTTTAAAAGGACCAGCTGATAATAAATAGAAATATGCAATAGCTCCTAAACATTGCTGTTCAAGAAAAGTTGCAAACATTTATGTGTTACATAATTTATTTTCATTAGTGTATAATTCACATATTTTATGTATTATATAATGTGTATAATACATTTTATATTTAGCTTTATTATCTCCCTATAAATATAGAAATATTTTAAATGTTAAAATATTATAAAGCAATATATATATAGCATAAAGTCATGCTTATGTTATACTCATTGATTTCATGCTTATTAGTACTCAGAAGTCATACAACCAACTTTAAATTTGTTATAATTAGAGTCTTCTCCAAGATCAGACAATTTTTGAGAGAAGATCACTCATATATTAATTAAAAAAGATTTCTGTCCTAAGAACTAAACATGGATGAATTTGTTAAAGGTTGATGATATTTATGCAGTGTCTTAAAGTTGTTGTATTTAGTATAAATTCATTTTAATAAATAAAAATTTATAGAAATAACTAATTTAGGTAAATTATACAGGTAAGTATTAGTTATATGGTTTATAGTCAGTTAGGGCTATAAAATATAATTTACTGATGTTATAGTTTATATACTTACCATACAGTTAACGAAGGATGCTCAACTAATGCACTGGTAGGCAAAACAGGTAATTTTTTTAATTGCTGCTTTGCAGTTTCATCACTAAAAACAAAATTTCAAAAACATATAGCTTATTAGAGAAATAACTTAAATAACTCATTAGAGATAAACACAACACTTTATATGATGATTAATTATTTTATCTAATCATTAAGTTTCTTCTTTAATTACATAAAATGTGAAAGCATTTTGTGTTTCAATTACAACTTCATTTAATTCCCCCACCACTTCTGAAAAAAGTTCTGGTCAGAAATATCTTTAAAAAAAAATTGCTTGATTTGGTCATTTCTTGAGCATGGAAAATTAATTTCAATTTATCACTAGAAATGGTATTGGTTTTGCATCCTGCTCATTTAAAAGGTTTGCAGATTAAACTGCAATCATGGCAGTAATAACTTTTCAGTAGCGTTTATTCTAACGTCATTCTATTCTTTTTCATCTCTCAACTCCAGTTCAAATAAAATTACCAGAACAAATGCTGAGTTTCACAATAAATTACATAAAACATTTTACAGTTATGATTTGAAGAAGTGGTTCTGTTGAAAGGAATGAATCTCACTGAATATAAAAATCACTGTTTTCAGAAGAACAAGGAATTTTATTCAAAGATTATATTGATGGTCTCACATTTAATCATAAAAATACAGGATGTTTTTACAAGAAAATATCTTAAAAACCAAAACTCATTTCTTTTAATACACTAATATAAAAGTGAGAAATATTGTTTAATTTTACAGATAAAATAACTCAAATTTGGGAAATGTAAGTTTTAAAATAATAATAATAATTTGTAAAACATCTTACTTTGTATAATCACCAAAAGTTGCTTGAAGGACTAGAGCTGCAAGTTGAAAAGCTGTATCACTACTGACTTCGATGACGCTCTGAAAAGAAAAAAATTAGAAATGATGAAGAATGCACTGATAACAAAGTTAAATGACATCCATATTTATTTAAAGCATTTCATATTGTATGATATTTTAAAAATTTAATATAGGGTTTCTTTCATCCTGTTTTTGATAATAGACCCAAATTTATTCCAAATGTTCTTCTTAAAAGTCTTCCTTAAAAAGTAGGAGTAAGTAATGGACTTTATTATTTTTTTAAGGCATGAAATACTCCTGATGATTAACCTACGAATCATCATTGATGAATTTTTATTACATTAGTAACAATACTTGAAGGAATACACTTTTTTGTTTATTTCACTTATTTATGCTCATGTTGAGATATATTGTATTACCTGTCACTTACTTATTGATGCTTCTTCATCAATAAGACGGGATGATTTTTATAACAACAGCATCTGCATATCTCAAGTAGACTTGAATAATGTGGAAGGTTTTGTTTTTGGAAAACGTTAGTAGAAAGATATAGATATCAGAAAGGCAGATATATAGCAGAAAGAGATAGATAGCAGATACATAGCAGGAAGAGAGAGCTTACAGTTCTCGGTTTTTTCCAAGTTGCACTAATCTTCTCAAATGCTTATTTTACTATTTTTTAACTAACTGCGTTTCTGTTATTATTTTGTTCCCTTTCCTCTTCCCTCTTTCTTGGTAGTTGATTAAACCCAGTCCTTTTATAAAATCTTTCTCTCTCTTTATTACTTCCTGATGGTAGGATACGAACTGCACAAAATTTAATTCAAGACCTCTTCTTATCTATTCAGAAGACCCTCTTCATAGTGCCAACTTCCGCACAAGCAACAATAGCAGCCCCACCTTATAAACGAAGGCTGAAACAGAACAAAGAAAACCCACCAAATGTGCGGTTTTGGATTTTGCTCTTCATCGCAAGAAGATGGGTTCTATGAAACGTCATTTATGCTTATTATATGTATACACACATACAAGTTAATAAGTTTCTTTATTATGTATATATATAAATCAAGCTATCAAATATTGGATTTGCAGCGCACCTCAAATCAGTTTTCTTGTCTAAATATTAACAAATCTTCTTAGATAGTATATAATGGTTTTAACTTTAAAATTTACCATTTTAGGTAAATAGTTCTAATTTAATTAAAAAAATCCTCTTGATTAAATTTTAAAATTAGGTGTGTTAAGCGGTTCTAAATTCACACCATTTTCTTACACATCCCATATTTCAATAGTAGAAACCATTTATATATTTATTTATTCTTTTTTCCTATTTCTATAACCATATTTCACTCTTCTTTTCCTTTGACTTTCGAACTCCCTTTATTCATATCTTGGGATTTCAACTTCCTCTTCTCCAACTTTTCTTTTTCATATATTGTTGTATGCTATTCAGGTTTTCATGTATATTGTTGTATTGTATTTATGCCAACTTATATTTAAATGATAATTTTCATAAACTCTTGCATCATAATTCCAGTTAACGGAAGATGTTTCTAACACTTTGGTATAGATCAATCTTGAATATGCAGCTTATTTTCCAATCTAGTTTCAGGTTTAATTATTTATAAAATTATTTATTTCAAATTATTTGTAAAGAAAGGTGATTGCTATAAAGCACGTTGTTTCCTGATTTATAATATACCTCATTTATAATTCTTATTAAATTTTGTGGCAGTATTCGAATTAACAATAAATACTCCTAATGCTATACATTTAAATTTATAAGGATTTAAATTGCCATTTCCTCCTTCAGTGATGCTTTTATGTTATATCCCTAATATTTCATAATGGCATACAGATAAGTTTAATTCATTTACCAAACATGTAAATCTATAATTCAGTATGCTTTTATGTTCATGAATATTACATCTTCTCTTTTCTTTAATATATTTTTTGACATATGGCATTTGATCAGCCTAATTTCAAGAGGTTGTACAACCAAGCAATAAAGTTGCTAAAAATTGACAGTTCGACCTGAATTCCAGTGATAACCTGTAGGTTTGAAATAAGCATACAAATTGTATTCTTTAAGAATTATCTACTTCTAATTAAAAAAACTCATTATCGCAATATACAAAAAGAAAACTTTATTAAATAAGATTAGCCACAACAAATCTTACCACATTCTACGAAACCATAACATACTCGTTCAAGATGACAGATCATTGTTTAAATCCTTTTTACAAAATAAGAAACTATCAAAGTTGCCAACAATTTAAATTTAAAAATATATCTATAAACAAATCCTATCAATTCCCCCTTTATTTATGTTTAAAGATATAATTTTAATCAGTCAGTCATGTCCATACTTTAGTTATTCATCCTTCAATTTCACCCTAGGTAGATATTTTGTTAAAATATCCGCTTCTTGTTTTTGTGAATAAACAAACTGAGGAATGATTTGATTCACTTCATATTCATCTTTTACAAAGAGATATTTTCGGTTAATGTGCCTTGAACTACTACTTTGTTTCGGTTTTTTTATCAAATCTATTAACGCTTGACAGTCTGTTCTAATTTCTATTGGTTTTTCAATTAGATCATCTTGTCCCAGTTCTTCAAGTAAAAAGATGTACCATTTAATTTCACATGCACATTCACAGAATGCCAAAAGTTCAGCTTCCATTGTAGATAGAGCAACTATTCTTTGTTTATTGCACCTTCCAATTTAAGAAATGTTTACCTAATTTAATGAAATAACCTCCATATGATTTTCCATCTTCAGTGGTATACCAACTTGCATCTAAGTAGCATTTAATTTTCCTTTGTCTGATGTATATATTAAACATGCATTTTGTGTTCCTTTAATGTATCTAAATATCCTCTTCACAGCTTCAGTGTTTCTCTCTGGGATCTTGATTATATCTTGACAAATTACTTACGGCAAAAGCTAAGTCTGGTCTTGTGCCTGTTGCTAAGTACATTAATGACCCTAACACTTCTTGATATTTTGTCTTCAACACAGGTGACGAAGATGCTATGTCATCAAGATTTTCACCCAATATTCCTGGAGTCTTGACTGGTTTACATTCATTCATTTTAAAGTTTTTTAAGATTTTAGTTATATAATCTTCTTGACTGAGTATAGGTTTTCTAGATTCTTGCTGGATGCCTATTCCTAAAAATTTGTGTGTTTTAGTGACTTCTTGAAATGTAAATGATTTAAATAGTTGAGAGGTGATGTTATCTATCTCAGAATTCGAATTTCCAATTACCATCAAGTCATCCACACACACTGCTATGATAAGATAGTTGATCTTATCTTTATAAATATAAACACATGGATCTGATTTTAATCTAGTTTAATTCCTTTCCTTAGGAATTTTACATAATTCTTCATACCAGCATTTTTCTGATTGTGGAAATCCGTATATAGTTTTGTTCACAAGTTATACTTTGTTGGGATCTGATATGAATCCTGGTGGTTGTTCCATGTAAATTGGTTTATCCAATAAATATGCAGTTTTTACGTTGAAGAATCTTATTCTGTAGTTTTTGCAAACTGGGATTGATAACAATGTTCTAAAGGTTGCAAGTTTCATTGTTGGACTAAATCCATCTTCAAAATCAATTCCTTTTTTTTTTAATTAAATCCAGTTGTTACTAGTCTTGCTTTATAACTTGTTTCTAAATTTCCCTTTTCCTCCTTTTTTGAGAATATCCAGCGGCTTTTAATAACTTTCTTATCAATGGGTCTTTTAACTAATTCCCAGACTTCATTAGCCTCCATCAAATTCAGTTCCTCTATCATTGCATGTAGCCAGAATTGACTTTCACCAGATTCTACAGCTTCATCATAGGTCTTAAATTCTTCATTTGTATTGTATACTACATAATCTTTTAATTTTTCTGGGAGCTTTGTCGCTCTCGCTGGTCTTTTTTCTACAGAATATTCATGACTATCATTTCCAGGTTCTTCATTTATTTGTGGATACTCTATTATTGGCATTTCCAATGAATTGTTTTCGGCATGTTCATCAGCGTTTGATGGTAAAATTTTCTCAGCTTCTTCATCTGTTGTATGATCTTCTCTAAGGTATCTGACAGTTATTCCTGAATTATTTACACTGCCATTAGTTTGTTCCTTGTAAAAAATAATAAGTTCTTCTAATATTTGATTTTTATTGAATTTTAAATAATTTTCTTTTAGTAAAGGTGATCCTAGTTTCTGCTCATTAAATTTTACATCTCTCACTTCTTGGATTTTATTTAGTTCAGGAATATAAATTTTATAAGCTGTTTTCTTCATGCTATAGCCTATCATAATTCTTTTTGAGCTTTTAGATCCATCTTTCTACTTTTTTCTCGCCTTATATGAATGTATGCTTCACATCCAAATCTTTTAAGATAAGTAATGTTAGGCTTGCGTCCTGTATACAGTTCATACGGTGTAAACTTTTATCATTTTTGTGACACCTGTTATTTACATGTACAGCTACTTTAACGCTTTCAGACCAAAATTTTATTGGTAATTCTGCATCAATTAACATAGTCCTAGCAGATTCAATTATAGTACTATTAAAACGTTCAGCTTTTCCATTACTTTCTGGAGTATAAGGGATTGTAAGTTCATGTTTAATTCCCATTTTTTCAAAAATTTCTTTTATACTTTTAGCTAAAAATTCACTAGCATTATCACTATGAATTCTTTTTAGTTCCTTTCCTGTTTTAGATGATAAGCTTGATTAAAGCTTCTGAAGTTTCGTTCTTCTTTTCAATTGTATCACAAATATGAAATTACTGTAATCATCTACCACTGTTAAAAATTAACAACTTCTATCTATTGATTTCTCAATTGGTCCAACTAAATCTATATGCCATAATTCTAAAATATCTTCAGATTGCTTAAATTGCACACTTTTATAAGATGTTTGTGTCATTTTTCCCAATGTACAAGGTTCATAATTGTTTTGGGATATTTTTACATTTTCTAATCCAATGACAGATGAGTTTTTTTTTTCATTTCTATCAGCTTTTGATAAGTTATGTGACCTAGCCTCTGATGCCATAGTACATCATCAACATTACTCATTTTAGCTTCCTCAACTATATTTCCTTACACTTCAAATTTATTTCCATTTCTGTTAGCTATATATTAGAATGTTTCCATGCTTATTGATCACTTTTGCTTTAGTTTTGGTAAAAATTACTTTTAAATCATGATCTACAATTTTTGATACTGACAGCAGATTTTCACTTAAATTCGGTACTTGCAGAACATTTTCTACTCTCAAAATGTTCTTATTTCTATCAGTTTGCATTTTAATGTTACCAATACCAACTGATTTGATCATGGCGTCTTTTTCAGCTGTCATTATTTGTCATTATTCATCTTTAAAATCACTAAATATTTCTTTACAAGTTGCCATGTAAGATGTGGCTCCTGAATCAATAATCCATTTAATTTTTCTATTTTCTTATCCATCTATTTTATTCTTTCCATCATTTCTATCTTGATTAAGACATGAGCTTTCTGTTTTCTTAGATATTTCAGATAAGCTGATTCGTATTCTCTTTCTTTGTTTGAGATTCAATAAGTTTTATTTGTTAAATTTCTCTGCCTGCGATTCTCTTGTTTGTTTTTCATTTTACATTAAGATGATTTGTGACCAAATTTCCCACAGCTAAAACACTTTATATTATTATTATTGACATTCTTTTATTAAATGTCCTAATTTTCCACATTTAAAGCATCTTCTTTCATATTTCGATTTTATCCAATTTTCTTTTGCCTTAGAACTTACTTCTATTTCTTTTCCTCTTTGCTTATTTTTTCCTTCTGCTTTTTTTAAAGCTTGTCTAATTGAAGGTATATCCTTCTCTTTTATTGTTTTTAATGATTTTAACAAATTCAAATTCTTTTCTACGTCCTTCTAAAATGAAGTAAATTAATTCTTTATCTCATATTTCATCTCCAACTTGAATACATTTACTTTTCAGAATTACAGCTCTATTCATGTAATCATCTACAACAGAATCATTTTGACTCATTTTCAGTTGAGCTAATTCTATTCTACATTTGATATGAATATCTTCTGTTCTTGCCGCCATTTAGTTTTTTATTTTCTCCCATAACTTCCTTGCGTTCTTTTCATTTGCATATTTTAACGCTTATGGAACTGTCATAGTTTGATTCATTACATTTTTTGTTATCGCATTATTATCATCGCATGCTTCCCAAGTTTTTATTTCACTTTCGAAATTAACATTGTCTCTTTTATATGGTTTTGGTGGTTCATCAGCTTCTATCACACTTCTCCATATTTTCAAACTTCTTCATTCCCTTTCGATTCTATTTGCCCATATAAGGTAATTATCATCAGTTAATTTTTCTACGTGACTCAGATTTATCATATTATAGTTCATATTTTCTAATTTATAATCACTAGTTATAAAAGTTCAACTGCAGAGAGGATAACCATGCTCTGCTACCAATTGTAGGTTTGAAATAAGCATACAAATTGTATTCTCTAAGAATTATCTATTATATACAAAAAGAAAACTTTATTAAATAAGATAAGCCACAACAAGTCTTACCACATTCTAGGAAACCATAACATACTTGTTTAAGATGGCAGATCATTCTTTAAATCGTTTTTACAAAATAAGAACTATCAAAAATGCCAACAATTTAAACTTGAAATTATATCTATAAACAAATACTATCATACCCCAGCTCTTTCTGTCTCTGTACATGTTAATATGGAAAACTAGATTGTAAAACTTCAATTTACAAAATAAATATAGCAATATTAGTAAAGGATATACATAACAAGTAAAAAATATCTAATAAGAATTAATTATTCTTATTAAGAATTAATTATCTAATAAGAATAATTAATTCTTATTAGATATTCTTTACTTGTTCTTGTGATATATAATCCTATTTCTCCATTTTTCTCTTCCTTTTGGTTTCGAAAAGTAAAACTAGGGAGTAACCTGCAGCTTTTTGAAAGGAAAGGGTCTTCTTCGGAAGAAAAAGCTTTATTCGCGCAATTGGGCTGTAGACAGACAAAGGGGAGGGGATTTCAACTCGCGCAATTGGGTTATACCGTTTCTGATAGGAAGCGCGAAAATTGTGATCTCGAAAAGTATCGAGTATCCTTTTTCAACGAAAATATCCATTTCAACCGCTTTCGAACCATTTGAAAGATGTTTCTGCGTGACATCTGTATCTACGGACAAAATAAAGAAATGTTTTTGTAATAAAGGATTGTAAATTAGATCTAAAATGTATTCAGAAGACGTCTGTACGTACGTATGTATCTCGCATAACTCAAGAATGAGTAGCCATAGAACGTTAAAATTTTGCATAGGAGACTGCCTAACATGCAGTTGCACAACTTCCTTTTTCATTGCAATCGGCTGCACCAATCGTATTATATAGTCCCGTCTTGTTCTCGGCTCTGTGAGCTCAGTATTTTTATTCTTATGTGTTGTTAAATTGTTTACTTTTTGCTTTAAAAGTGATTGAATTATGCGGTTTCTATGTTCCGGTTAAGATTTTGGAAGCACTTCCGCAAAACGCTCGTTGGCGCTTCGGCAAAGAACCCGTTGGCGCCGTTGCAGTTATAATCCGCCAAGCTCACCAATGGATGATCGACGTCGACGATGAGCGGCGTAGTACGGTTATTAACACATGGAAGTAAGCCGCGTAAACGTGATATTTAGTGCATATAATCAAAATAAGTTAAATAATAACAATACATAAAAGCATATGGATGTAAAATTAACCGATTAAACGTGATATACGAAAATAATTTGTATTAAATTAAAATAAGCACGGGAAACAATATATTAAGCTTAACAAAGTAAAATAATAATCTAATAATGAAATCTTTGTAATAATGAACTCTTTTCTTGACAAAGTTATCTATTTAATGGAAAAAATTAGTAAACTTCGGATCTGTCTTTGAATATCTTTAAATATTATAAAATTCCAAAATATTCCTGTTTTTAACAGTGCAGTTTCTAAGGAAATTATAAAAGCATAAAATCAAAAAGTACTTTTATAGTTTATATCTTCATTGTGTAATTTCAAAGTACTTCCAAAACTATGAAAGTCTGTTATCAACACATAAATGAAATCAGCAAATATTCTCATTTTAAATAGAAACTGAATTGCAACTATCTGACTATATGAAAGTTTTTTTAGTAATAAATTATATTCTTCTCATACTTATTTTTTTTTTATTTTATAAATGTATTGCGCAAAAAAATCAAAATATTCGTGTTTCCGATTATCATTCACCCCCTCTCGCCATTATTTTCTTCCGCGAACAAGCATCTGTCTCTGAAAACTTCACTAATTATATGAAAATGTTTCTATCTATTCATTGTTATGAATTCATAAAAATAACGTGAAAATCTGAAAAAATAGTAAGAAATATTTGAAGAAAAGTTTAAATGTGTAAATGCGAACGTGGTAATTGAACAAAAATCAACGTAAGAACAATGGTTGCAACCTTCGAAAAAACGAATCTGTTGAATCTGATGGGTTTACTAGGTTTGAACTGTTATCGCCAATGTTGGCGGTGTTTACATTTACCGGGCGCTTTGCGGAAGTAAACCCAAGATTTTTTACATCTTTAATTAATTTGCATAAAACAGTTGTAGAATTATCAACAGTTTAAAACTTTAAATGGCGAGTTAAGCCTAACCGACCGCCATTTGTTTACATTTGAAACTCGGCAGAATATAGAATTCCAAGGAGGTTAGAATTCTAATCAAAACCTCCTTGTAGAACTCAGTTTCTGCACCTTCAATGTCTTTTTGCCGAGTGGGATAAAAAAAAGCTTTTAGTTTTGTGCACCAAAAAATAGGCCTTCTGACACGCTGGCCGAATTGCTTACTTTTGCTTGGAAACTCTAATTTTAATTGTAAAGATTGTTTTTTGAACTGTTTTAACTGTATTTGGCGTTTTATGTTTTTCTGTATTTTACAAATTTTAAGGAAGATGTTTTGATGTATTTTTGCTTTGCCGCGAAATGAGAACTGAATTAATTGAATGAGAAATATATCTATGGTGAAATTCGAGGAAATAAGTTTAAATGAAATGCACCAAAAAGTGTGTATAATTTTGTAGGCCATAAATGGAAGTCAAGCAGTGTCCACGTCAGATTTTTTTTCATTAAGTAAAAATTTTAATGACCTCCAACTGTTTCAGAAAAAGTATGAAAATCCTAATTTAAAGCCTCACTACTATAATAACCAATTATAATAGCCACTAAGAGTAATCATTTATGCACCGGATTAATGTATTTCATAGATGTAACTCCCATATGCAGGATACTATGTGAGTAATTACTTAATGACACACAGATACATTTCACTCCTAGTCAGAGCTTAATTTTTAAAATTAAAAGTGCTGCAACCCAATGGAAGGTCATCAAAAAGAGGAGCAAAAATAAATAAATTAAATAATTAAACGGTTAAAATTTAGTAAAAGGTAAAGCAACATATAAAAAGTTAATAAAACATTTAAATTCATGATAAATACTTAAATAATAAAATAAATACCAGACTTTGTTTTATTTAAGACTCCGGTTGAATTTAAGTCAGGCAATGCAAAACAACTTACTATTTCAAGGAATACTAGAAACAAAGATCGTTCTTTTCGAGCACACTATTGAAAAAACGAAAAACAGGTAAAGTGTTTCTAATGAGATTGGCGTGAATGCTTGGAAACGGCATGAGCGTATGGAAGGCAATTAGGCATGGAAACAAAAGAGAGTTCCATTATCTCCTACCAATATGATTTAGCTGTCAAGAAGAGTGTGACGGGAGAGAATTTTCCTTCAAATCCCAGAGCTAATCTGTAAGACGAGAACAACTTTTTTAAACCAATGGCGGGCCCTCAGCCGACTTCGGCTTGGTCATCACTAAGGCCAGAAGTGTTGGTCACTGTATTATGGAGCCACCTAATAGGTAGGCTACCTCTGCCTCCTAGGGACGGACAGTTACAAGCATGCTTTCTCCGAGATTTGAACTCGGGCTCTTTGGTATCGCAATCGGCTCCCCTAACCACTATACTGATTGGGCGTCACCGAGAACTACGTACAAGTGACAAATTTCGTCCTACGTATTTGGTTACATCACTTCAAAAAGCAGGTTACCTTTTTGGAATTATGTCACTAATGTTGGACGTGAACAACAAGTTGATTACTTGTAGCGCTTTCGGGAAAGGAAAATTTTGCCGCTCTCATAAATTCATTGCATGTTATGAAGAATAAGCCTCTGATATGCGGATGGAAGGCTTTTCATTCCTTAAAAGTCTCAATTTCCGCCGAAGAGATTGTTTGCAAAAAAAAAGCATGCTCTAAGTTAGAACCGACTTATTAAGCTCACTTATTATTCAAAGAAAATTTTCGCGATCAAAGTATTTTATGCTGCGATTGAAATTCAATTACATAAAAAAATTATAGGCTCTGGCTAGAATAACAATTTATATCGAAAATTTAGACGTGCCGGAGCCGGGCTCTGGCGCAATTTTATTCTTTCTGGCGCTCCTAGTTTACTAAAATTCAAAAATATTTTTTTTGATCAGCTTCTGATCATGAATATCAGAGTTCAAGAGAACTTTGGGAATACAAGAACAGAATACACAATAAGCAATATAATGATAAAACAATCCTCAAACAAGAAATATTCCTCTTTTTACATTTCGATTTTAACCTACCTTTTAAAAACTGCATCTAAGATTTTATCAAATATAAATTGCATATTAGTACGTCCTGTCTCTCCCTCATTTTTATTGGAATTATTTATTTTATGACTTTTGTTGCCTTACGTTTTTCTCAGCATTCTTAAGCAACTTTTTCTCATCTGCTTTAGACACCTCTTCATACCGTGATGATGAATTTGATGGTTGAAACGAATGCGTGGCACACTGAGGACTTAGCACCATCTATCAAGGTATACCTATCGTTAAAAATTTTGATAGCAAGTTCATGCATTCAACAATATTTTTAAGTAAAATTTTTTTTCAAACTGCAGTTTTCGTATATAAATTCTAATTTAATACCTGAAACACCTGTAGGCTACCATGCTATCAAGAGAACTTTAGGAACTAATCTCTTAGAAATTCGTAATGTAAAACATAACATTTTTCCGAATATGGCAAAGAACACGACAGCTATATGGCTTAAGGGAGATATGCCATCTTGAAGAATTTTTATAAGGGAAATTAGCTTGTATTTCCATTACACATGGAAGAAATCCAACAGGCCGCTAGCCCATTCGCCTGAGATAGAATTGTGTCGAGTTCCCAGCATTCAGTGGTCTCTACAACAATGGTGGGACCAATATAAAACAAAAACCTACAAATATTCCATTCAGAGATATCACACAACAATTACAAAAATCATTAATGCTATTCTGAAATTCAGTCACTACTTTAATTATTGAAAACAGAAATTATATGTTTCTCAAAAACCAAATATAACTAACACCTTCTCCTAAAAAATATCGACCAAATTAGCCTACAACTGACTGCTCAATAATTTATTTTAAAATTCTCTTTCTGAAAGCTCTGTTTCTAAAACTGCAGACAACATTATATTTCATTACATTCAAACCACCACCCTACATTCTTCCTTCCCTACCACGCGAGCCATTTTGATTTGAAATAAAACATCACATTATACAACTCCTCCTTCGTGTCATCAACACTGTTACAAAAGGCTTCAACAGCTGCCGCACGGGCGCTGTATTTCTTGATGCTGTAAAAGCATTTGACTAAGCCGGCAATTACGGTCTTATTTATAAATCAATCAAACTTAATTTTCCTGCAATATAATTCGTATTATTGATTCTCTTCATCGTGAAAGATTATTCAGCGTCCGACTTGGAAACATACACTCGAAACGGACATTGCGGACGTTAGTTAAAGCAAAAGTGCCTCAAAATAATTTTTAAACCCTGTATATACAGTTAAGACATCCCATAAGACCTTAAAATTCAAACATCATTTACAGCTGATGTACAACTATTCTGATACAAACCAAAATACTGAAAAGTATTTACAGACAGCTATAGTAATGCATTAATCTGTATTCTTGTAAGAAGCATTGTTTACAAGCTGAAGCATCTCATTTAAAACTAAGAACTATAATGTAGTTACTTCTATTTCGCACAAGTCAGTCACTCAATCTTCACATATTTAAAGAAGAAATATACACGAAACAAGAAATATCATACTTGATAATAAACTCACTTTCAGATTTCATTTTGCCAAACTCAGAAATAAATTTAATATTTCCGAAGCACACTTAATACATCTCTGAAAAATGCTGCAGTCTTTATTTATGCACATAGCCCGACATAGAAAATGCAACATAATGAGAGACTGGGTAGAATGTGATGTAATTTAATTCACAGACAGAAATATGTCTGCATATCTAAATATCACAGCATATGTAAAACAGAATTATCACAGCTTATGTAAATTAGTGACGCTATTTATACAAAAAATAAACTTATCCAGTGCTGAAATATACAGCGCTGCATCAGTAAGATGTATGACCACCTCTCGCGGTGATGTACGCTGCAGCCCTAAGAGGTACAGATCCAATTATTGTGTAGAAGCCCATATACTCTGAACCCTCTAAAGTTCGTCCTCTGATAACACCGAGGCAGGCGGACAAACGACGGCCAATCATATCCCAGATATGCTCGATCGGCGGAAGATCAGGGAACATCGCAGGTCAAGGAAGCAATGGAACATGCTGCAAAGCTTGTTAGCTAACGAATGCCGTGTACGATGTCGCGATGCCCTGCTAAAAATACAAGTTAGCAAGAGCTAAAGGTAACGTAGTACAACTGACTTCAGCCCCTCATCAATGTATCGTCGTGCCGTAAATGTGTCTCTGATGCATAACAAGAGTGACTTGCTGTTATGACTGATGGCATACCAAATCATTATGCCTCGCTGACGAGCGGTTGTGGCGTTCAGCAATAGTAGTCGGATTAGCTCTATCTTCGCAATGTCAGCAGACTCTTAACCGGTGACTATGTTCAAACAAACAAAACCGAGACTTGTCGCTGAATCCCACATTGTGCCATTCAGATGTCAAGTAGCTCACTGACGATGGTTTGGCGTTAACGGCAATCTTTGCGAAGGGCGGCTTGTGCAAGCCCCTTTCATCCAAACAGGGCAGGGAACCACAACATAGACAACCATACCACCATTTAGGCATATCGGTTGATTGTCCATGATGTGGGACTACTTACTACCGGCTATCCCACGAGGGACCGACACCAAGCTGCCATTTATTTAAAAGTTTAACTTTTGCAATTTAGAAATTTTACATAGATAGTTGCTTTTACATAAACAATTTGGAAAATTTACATATACATGCAAAAATTCCAGAAAATATATTACATTAGCATGTTTTTATATTAGTATAGGTATCATTAGTTCTGTTATGTAACTTAGCTACTTCAGTTGTTGAATTAAAATATCTTAATTGTAATGATTTATCTTAATCCTGTTATCAGACTTAAAGGTTATTAATTTGTTTTTATTTTGTAGTTGATATTAAATTTCTTTGCCTTGTTGAAAAGTAATTGTTGTCATTTAATTTTCTTTGACAGTTTTGGTTAACTCTGAATTTAAGTTGCTTGAGTAATTAATTTTTCTTTTCCTTTGGTAGTTTGGTTAACTATTTAAATTTTTGTTTAGTTAATACTTATTCTTAACTTGTTTGCTTAATGTTTAATTTCTTGTTAAGTTGACCCTTAAGGTCAATTTTTAAAAGGACACTTTTTAAAGTTTTTGCTTACACAAGTTGGTGATAAAGTTTTAATTAAGTTTTGTTAATGTACCACCTTTTCTGCTAAGTTAGGATCCATATTTTCTGACTATGGTGGTCGTGTTTGGTGTTGTAGAAAACATAAAAATTTTTCCTATGTGATTATTATATTTTAATTGAAGTAATTTTTATTTTCTGACTATGCTGGTCGTGTTTGTTGTAGAAAACATAAAATTTTTTTTCTATGTGATTATCATATTTTAATTGAAGAAATTTTCTTCGGTCTTGTATTAATTTAGTATTTTAAAAAAACAAATCCTTAATTCTTTTTGAAAACTTTTTACGTTGCCTTTTGGGAAATCAAGATTTATGACTTCGTTGTGACATTTCTTCCCCCCCCCCCAGACAGTGGTCTGGGAAATATCTTTCATCAAGTGAGAAATCTGCACCCTGGTGGATCAGTTTTTTTTATATGCAGCTACGCCATGCCAAGGTTGAGGGGTCGGGGTGATTCGCTTCCTTGCAGGCGTTCACCATGCTAGACTGGGACCCTGGGTCGAGGCTAGCTCCTGCTGACAGGTTGATGACCTTGGAGGATCGGCGATTATTCGCCAACATACAGCATCCCAACTCCGTTGCTTCACCTTCCAGTTGGATTCTTTCCCCTGGGGTTGCCGTGCACTTGGCTTATTTTGTACCATCTCGGATTGCTAAACGAGTATTTGGCGGAAAGAAGAAAAAGGCTTGGAGCGATCTACGAGAAGGAGACGTTCGGCAGAGGGCGAGAAGGCGAAATATACTGAAGGTGTCACGAGACCAGAAAACTGTTGCTTCGTCCCCAGTAGCTGTCTGCGTTATCAGTGAACGATGGCTGAAGAAATGGAGAAGAGAAAGCCACCTATGCAGGGCGACGCAGTGAGGACAAAACCCCGATAGACAAGGGGAGAATGACATAAAAAAATTTTCGATAACTAACTTGTTTTTTTTTCTCCTTATAGAAAGCTAATGGCCGACCAAGAAAATTTTTGTTGAAATCTACTGCCTTGATTGTGTATCTACGTATCTTCATGTACACCATTAAGTACTTTTGGCTTCTTGTTGAATAACGGTATGAAAAATTTTATTTTATTTTGAACAACACCTCCACCACCAAATGTATATTTTGTACTAAATCTGTTTACCTTTAATAAATCATATATTTAATTTAACTTAACTTGTAATGTCTTCACTTATAACTTAGAACACTGGACCCAATAGATTTAATTAAAACTTGAACGGGTTATTATATTATATTAAATTTAAACAACGCAATATTAATTCCTTCTGTTGGAGTATTATCTGGTACTATTTACTGTTAATTTTGAACACACAAGTTTTACAGTCTAAATGTTGTTTTATTATGTCTGTCACACTATTGTTTACACCCATGCAGTATTTGTTATAGTCATGTGATTTAGAGTTGTTATCCCAATTTTGACTTACATGTGTTATTGAATATTGAACTTTAAAACTTAAAAACTTAAATTAGTAAAAAACAACAACAAGAAAATGGTCTGATAACAGAATTAAGATAAATCATTACAATTAAGATATTTTAATTCAACAATTGAAGTAGCTAAGTATGTATTACATAACAGTTCAGAAATATGGAAAAGTTTGCAAGAGTTCTATACACTCAGTATGTCTTGTCAGTATGTCAAGAATGATGATTATGTGCCTTTGAGATAATCACAATTTGTTATTAAGAGATATTTTATGAGATTATTTAGTTTACAATGAAGAATTTTACTTTTCAGTAATTTAGAGAACCAAAGTTGAGAATTTTTTTGTGTATAGTGTTGAAAGTGAAGATCCTTAGTAATTGGGCTTTCATCCAAACATCAAGAAACCGTTCTCCCAGATACTGGAGCATATAAAACGCCCTACAACACATTCTGAAAAATGTCCCTAGTAGTCGATTGCGGAGCCGCCACGGCTTCTTTTCGTATGCATTCTGTAATATGTCTAGATGGACCCGCGACTATTTACATTTCCTTCATGATCCCCCGCATATCATTTACTTCAACTAATCAGCAATACGTTGATCAAGTCAAAGATATGGTGCTTAATGATTAGCGTTTAACAATTAGGGAACTTAAGAAGTTCTAGTATAATTTAGATAACGAAAAATCTTTTGTAATTGTGGCGCATTTGCTTCTAGAATTGTTTGAAAAGCAACAACGTGTTCAAGTGGCTCTGGAGGTTCTCAGCGCAAGTCCGTACAATGCATTATTACCCACTATGAAATATCGATCCATGTGCTTTTAATACAGAAACAGCTCAGCAATCAAATGAATAGCATTTGAAAGATGATGCAAAACCGAAAAGACCATATCTTTTACGAATACAAGCACGATGAGTATTCACTATTTTCTTCGTCTGTCATGTTTTGTGCATCATGCATTTCAATTTATTGGCCATAACATTAAAAAAGAATAGTATTTGAGTGTTCTGTGGCGTTTTCAGAATGGAATTCGAAGAAAACGATCTGAATTGCGTCAAGACAGCTCTTGGATTTTTCACATGATAATGCACTTTGCTATTCATAAATATTTGGCCAACATTCAACAAATACAGCTCCGCCAGCTTCGTATTCACATGATATGGCACCGTATGACGTTTTTCTTATTCCCACAATTAAAATTACCCTTTCGTGGTCACCGTTTTAAAGCTATTGATGGAGGAGAAAATTCGTTACCCGCTCAGAAGGAATTTCTAAAAAACAACTTTAATATGTATTTTTAGCATTAAAAAAACACTGCGCTACAGTCAGAGAGAATTACTTTTAAAGGGGTGTAATAAACAGTGACCATTAAATTAAAATCTTCTGTCTTATGCAATTATTCCCCATATATTTCGATCAGAGCAGTCTGTAAAATCGTTATGTTCTATTGCAGTACAGAAAAATCAGTTAAACTACTACTTTCAGAATATCGATGGTCTTACCAGAATTGCTGATACAACAATTTTTTATTTGTCGAAATATCTGGAACCAATTAATGGGCTTCCTTAAAATTATAAAATTGGGAAATCTAAATCAAATATACAAATAAACTAAAACAAAAACCTACAACTATTCCATTCAGAGATATCATACAACAATTACAATAACGCAGGAAAGGATATAGTACAACTACTAGAGAAAATTCAAGAATGCACTTTTACTCCCTCATTTGGTAAATCTGCAAAGCTTTTATTCTTAAAATTTAAAACATTTTATTGTTTACTTTCGCAGATGCCAAATGACATTTTTCCCTGAAAATTCGAATCGCTGGGAGATAGAATCTATTGACAAGTACTTACTTTCAATAAACATTTTCCAAAACTCTTGCCTTCAGAGTTCTTGATTTCCTTAGTGACACGTAAAGATTCTTTTTAGGAGACAATTTCAAAGGGGCAATTTGCCCAGAAGGACTATTAATTTCCTTTTGGTATTTCGCACTGATTCACTATAAACGGCAAATCACTTTTTAAATTGTTTCCACCAAATATTATCGCCCTGTATTACATTTAAAGAAATTAAATAATGAAGAGTATGCATAAATGTATGTATGTGTTCTCGCATTGTGATAAAACAATGGTACCTAGAGCCATCAAATTTTAAATAATGTACAATTCCACCCGAATGTAGGCGTTTGAAAGCCCAAATTTGGAATTTGCTTTATTAGCTATTTCATATTTAGTAAAACATTAACGAATTTTTTATTAACAAGCGCAACGATTTCAACAACTGTATGGGGGGGAAACATTTTTATCGCCAGCGCGCGAGACTGTGTATCGGAAATGCTAATGATACTGATTATTAGTGACTTATATTGTGAACACTTGTAACAATATCGCTGAGGGAAATTCCAGCGTTTTGTTGTATTTCTTGTGATAAGAGTAAATTTTATTAATTTTTCATCAGACTTGTGCATTCAGTCTATTACGAACCCGTAACACGCAACGTAATGTAAAATCTGAACTTAATCAGATGGAGGTTGGCTGAGGTAATTCTTAGTATTTAAATGTGATTGTAAATCCAGCAGGTGTCCTAAATAAGAAAAGATCCGATATTTTATTTCGTTTGTTTAACTCTTTATGAAGAATTTAAAAATTTATTAATATTTTATTTATATCTTCACATTTTATTAGCTCAAAAGGCGTTAACTCCAGAAGATTCACTTTTCAAACTGTTGACACCAAATATTATTGCCAAATATATATTTAAAGAAACAAAATAATGAAGAATCTGCTTGAATGCATGAATGTTTGTCATACTGTGAAAAAACAACTCTACCTAGAGCCATCTAATTTTGAATAACATAGTTCTCCAACCGAATATGGATAACTGGAAGCTCGAATTTGGAATTTTGGATTTTTTTTATTGCCTATTTCATATTTCGTAAAACTTTAACGAATTTTTGATTAAAAAATTCAAAGATTTTAAAGCGAGCAATGGCAACACTGTACGAAAAAAAAATTATCTAGAGCTCGCGTGACTGTGTATAAAAAATTCTAAAGATATGCAGTTTGGGTGTTTTTTTTAAAAAATTTTGTAATTTTATGTGGTTTAAGCGGGAAGAACATAACATTTAATAAATAAAGGTAGCACACAAAACGTTAAGAAAATGCTCTTTTGGGCGTAATATAAAATTTGAAAGCTTTCAAATTTTTTCTTTCTGTATTTAATTTTAATTTAATTACTTTACTTACGAGTTATTTTCCTATTTTATTAATTATTTTATTTCTTTATTTTTCTCCCGTCTTCCTGATGGACTTCGGCAGAGCTACGGTATTTCTGATTCTAGAAATTAAGCTCTGATTAAGAGGAAATGGGGCAGAGAAAAGGGAAAAAAAAGAGGAAAAGAAAAAAAAAAAAAAAAAAAAAAAGTGGAAAGAGAAATAAACTAATTAGAATGACGTGGAAAACAATCCAATAGTTGGAAAGAAAACATTAGATTAAAATAAAATTAAGGTTCAAGCAAAAACCGGAAATAAATTTGAACAAATTAATGGATTTAAGTCGTAGGTCAACTAAATGTATTCATTTTTGTGAAAAAATGCACTACAGAAAAATAAAGAGATAACAAATGCTTTGTTCTATAAATTCTTCAAATTTCAGTATATCAACTTGTTATTTGTAGCATCAAAGGAAAATAGAAGTATGATTCCTATAACTAGAAAACGTAGAAAAGAAAAAGAAAGGAGAAGAAAAAATATCTGGTTAAAACTAAACTTTTCTGACAAAAATCGTTCTTAATAAAATTAAGGGGGGGGGGAATGAAAGCAGTACTTTTAGTAAGGGTAGTAATCACCACCCAAACATATGATTTTCTGCCAATGTTTTGGTAGTTTTCCAAAGCCTGGCCTAGAAACTTAGTGATCGCGAGTCAAATGGTTCTTCGGAAATATTTTCTCCGATACGCAAACACACAGTCTTGGATTGCTATCATATTTGTTATTTGTTTTCTATTAGCTCTTTAATTTAAAAACATTAAAATGAATCGCTCAAATTTCCAAGCAGCCTCAATCGCATTCAGATAATAATTTACATTTATTATCTGAAGCCTTAGACAGAGAGATAAGACGATTTTCCTTGCTTCATGAGTAAAACGTTACATTACGAAGAATATGAAAATGACTTTGGGATCCAGGCCTTGTGATCTTAGGAAGTAATTAAACCTTTTATGAGTGTAAATTTATTCAAGAATCAATTCTCTTAAAACTGTAAAAAACATCGTTTATTAAGAGGAAGTGATGGATACAAATCTGCCGAGACGCATATAAGCATTCTGTACCGCGCCACGCACATAGGAAAATATCCCTCCTTGTGATTGGATATGGCTTCCAATGACATCATTTCCTCTACGCGTAGGAGTGCCTTGACTTTGCTTGGGTTCGAGGGTACACCTCCATATTGTTTGTTTACATTTTGAGAACAGTACCGAAAAGATTATTATGTGCGTTGTATTTTCATTGCTAAGAGGTTACTCTTACAACACTGTAGTGTGGTGAATTTAATATAAAATGTGTAGTTTGTTTTCCCTATTGAGAAAAAATATTATTTCTTCTTGGGTGAACTCCGTAAATGCGTATTAACACTAAGCGCAGACATTCTTAACAAATGTATTCTTAATTTAAAACCCTACATATTAAAAGTGTTGTGATTATTCATTCATTATTTCATGTTCATTATATATCCATTCTCTACAGATGCAATCTCTAAAAGCATTAGACAATTCATATTTCGGAAATATCAAAAACGACGTTGGCAGCTAACATAGTACACAGGGAATTCACAATATTTATAAGCAGTTTGAAAAAGTAAAATTTATTTTTGAAGTTAGACTAATAAAGATTTGGAACAAAGGAATACAGATACGTATTTTAAACTGAATATTACTACTTTATGAATATTAGTCAGTTTTTAATGTGTAATATCTTTTGTACTTTTGCATAAAAATAATATTTGTCAGAAAAGAAAGTTTCTCTTCTTATTAAATTCAGCAACAATACTAAATGCACTTTTTTTTTCATTTAAGACAACATAATATTAGAAATGCAGTGAACATTAAACATAGAAATAACATTTGCAAAGAAAATATTTTCTGCAATGTGAAAGGAACAGAATGCAACAGAAGTACAATAACAATAATATATATACTGGCACACAATGCCGCCTTGGTTGGTTCAAGATCGTCGTGTTTTGATTTTTGCACTAAATTCACGAACTCAGATATTTATATAATCTAAGCGCTTAAGATTGCTTCTGATATTAACAGCAACTTTGAAACATTTTATAATGGAATAGGAAACCATCTGCAGAACGCTGCAGCTAAATTTGTTTCGTTTCAAGGAAAACAAACGATAATTTTCATGCCCATGTCACTCACGTGCGTCATTCATCGAAAATAAAACCATAAGAATCCCGTTTAAACGTCATTACGCCAAGAGAAATCATGTCATCGGAAAGTATGTCCAATCGCAAGTACGAGATTTTTCCCTATGATCGTGGCGTTGTACAGAATTCTTATATGCTCCCGGGACAAGGGTGAAGCAACTGAGGTAGTAGTCTCAAGTGAACAACTAAAAGGGGAAACTAACTGAATTGTGAAAGGTTAGAAATTCATTTAAAATTAAAGACAGTGCGATTATTAACATTCAAATTGCACATAACGAAATTTACAGAAACAGAATTTTTAACCTCAAAGGGATGTTAGTCCCGAAACGGGTACTAGTGACGAAACGGCATTTTGCATTGAATCACTATAAACGGCGAAACATTTTTAAATTACTGCCACCAAATATTAGGGCCCTGTACCTACAGCCATCAAATTTTGAATAACGTATCTCTCCACCCGAGTATGGGGATCTGAAAGCCCAAATTTGAAATTTTCTTTATTTTCTCTTTCATATTTTGTAAAGCATTTATGAGTTTTAGATAAAGAAACTCAACGATTTCAAAGCGAGCAATGGCAACACCGTACGAAAAAAATTATCTCCAGCGCGTGAGACTGTGCATCGGAAATTCTAAAGATATGCTCTTTTAAATATTTTGTGATACTGCTGTTGAATTGAATTTTATGGTTTAAGTGCGAAGAACATGATATTTAATAAATAAAGGTAACACACAAAACGTTAAAAAAACATTCCTTTGGGCGTAATATAAAATCTGAAAGCTTTTTTTTTTTTTTTTTTTTGAATTTACCAGTGATATTTTTATAACAGCAGCATGTTTTACTGTTTGTTAATTAAGAGAGTGAACACGGTGCCTCTAAAATTTAACAAAGATTATGTCTTCGGAGCTACAGACTACTCATGCGCTATATTATTCTGGAAGTTGAGAATATAATTTCCGTATAAATATAAAAGAAAAAGCGATTATAAACTTACATTGTAGACTAGAGATTGCGTTTGTAGATAAAAGGCTTCTACTGTAGCACTGTCACGAAGGTGTGTAATACTCTCCACGAAGTACCTAAAAAACCAAGAACACAGTCTTTAAAAATTCACTCTGGAAACTCATTTATAGCATACCCATGGTTACAATCTATTCAGGTATATTTGTCAATAATAATCCATAAAATAATAAACTGTTTATATTATTTTATAATATAGCAGTAAAGCATTCTGGAAAAAAAAGGGGGGACTGCATTTCCTTGTAAGAAAAATTACAAATATTAAAATATTGAGTGATAAATGATACTAAATTATTTTGTATTAATAATAGTTGAAATCTGTAACATTTCACTTTCTAATGAGACTAAACTACACTCTAGGCAAAAATAAAAAAAAAAAAGCACCAAGAAGGAGTTATCCGAATGGGATGAAAATTGGTAGAAGTGATGTACATGTACAGAAAAACAAATGATTACAGTTTGTGAAAAATTGGATGATTTATTGAAGTGATACAGCTTCACAAAGTGAAAACGTCAGCAACGCGTTTGTCCACCCCTGGCCCTTATGGAAGCAGTTCTTCGGCTTGGCATAGATTGATAGAGGTTGCAGATGTCCTCCTGAGGAATATTGTGTCAAATTCTGTCCAACTGGCGCGTTAGATTGTCAACATCTCGAGCTGGTTGGAGGGACCTGCCCATAATGCTCCAAACGCGCTCAATAGGAGAGAGATCCGGCGACCTTGCTGTCCAAAGTAATGCTCGGCAAGCACTAAGGCAAGCAGTAGAAACATGTGCAGCGTGGGAGCGGGCATTATCTTGCTGAAATGTAAGCCCAGGGTGGAATGGCATGAAGAGTAACACAACGGGCCTTAGAACTTCGTCGACGTACCGCTGTGGTGTAAGGTTGCGACGGATGACAACCAAAGGGGTCCGACTATGAAATGAAATGGCACACCAGACCATCACTCCTGGTTGTCGGCCTGTGTGCCGAAAGACAGTCAGGTTGGTATCCCACTGTTGTCCGGGCGTCTCCAGACTCGCCTTCGCTGGTCATCGGGGCTCAGTTAAAAGCGAGACTCATCACTGAAGACTATTCCACTCCAGTCAGTGACATTCCAATGCAAATGAGCTGGACACCACTGAAAACGGACTTGACGTTGTACAGAGGTCAATGGTAGTCGGCGCAAGGGGCGCCCTCACCTCAGCCCCCTTTCTGTGAGCCATCTATAAATGGTCTTTGCAGTTACTGAGGCACTAGTTGCACGTACAATCGATGACAATGATGCATCTGGGGCTATGAATGCCGCTCTGATGATTGCTCGGTCTTCACGTTCTGTCGTTTCTCTAAACCTACCGCTTCCTTCTTGACGCTGTGTGCGGCCATGGTTCGCCCATTCTTGCCAAGATCGCCTAATAGTGGCATCGCTTCTGCTCAAGTGTCGAGCTATTCGCCAATAAGACCAACCGGTTTCTTTGAGCCCAACTACACGACCTCTTTCAAATTCTGACATCTGCGCATATCGTTCGCGCACCTGTATGCAGGCATAGTTACTGTCTACCAGAGAACACGGAATGAAATTCGAGAAGAATTTATCATCTGGAATCGTAAATTCTGCTCTTAAATATCTTGCCAGTTGCGCAGATCAGATGCGCTGTATCTACAACCGTTCATTCATTGGCAGCCAAAATGTAAAATTTTACATTTTCCGTCGAAACCTGTATGCATATCAATTTGTGTCCAATTTGCTTTATATCTTCTCGGTGCGTCGTGGTGCGTCTTTTTTTTTTTTTTTTTGTCTAAGAGTGTATTTAAAGAGCAAAGTATCAAACGCATTTGATCAGTCGTCTGTTACTGCTCATAGTCTTAGAAGTCCTGATTACAATGCGTTAAGTTATACAAACGGAATAAAGAAGCACTGAACTTATGGCAATTACTAGTGACGTCGTATTCCGGCCCATAATGTTAATTTCATTTCCAGAAAATGTGGCAATTTAAAATAGCATACAGAGAGAAATTTTGATTATATACGCAAAAAGTGTAAAAATGGACGTTCAAAGCTCAAATCTAGCGCTAACGCAGCTAAGATTATTAAAATTAATAAATAAAATTAAGTAATTAATATTGCATCCCTTAGGAATTGCAACTTAAGCACACTGTAAGACTGTTCTTCCTTTTTAATTAAGAAAAATGGCTAACTATCCAGTGTCATTGCATTAATTTTCCAGATATCTTTAAATAAACTGTTTTGCAATCATATATTTTTTTGTAATAATTTTGTAATTTTAAATTGATTTAATTTTGTAATTTTATGTTTCACAGGGCAAATAAATTTTTCTATTGCATATTGTAAAAAATTTCGGTCTTATTTTGTAGCTTTTTTTAGAAGATTAATTTTTTAATATTTGATTTTTTATAAGTTTTTTGGTTCGACTGTTTTAACGGACATTCGGTATTTACCACTGTTTCGCCCGGCATTCGGGTTTTGTCAATTTTTATTGAAATCGGATGGAGTTATTTTTCTGGAATGTTTGAAAACAAATTGAATTAATATCAATTAACTTAATTAATAGCTGCTTTAAAAACTAATTGGCGATCTCAAAATTAACATTCTAAATTTGGTGATATCCCCCTAAATTCATTTATTCTCCCGAATTCGAGATTTTTCTAGGTTACGTAACGCTGCTTGAAAAATGCAACCAAAACTAATACTAACCAATCATAACTTGTCTCTAGAATCGCACCTATTTTTCACTACTCCTGTTGCTTGGAAACATACGAGGGGCAGCCAAAAATTTCCCAGCATTTCTTTGTAACTCTTTATTACCACAATATAGGTACACATTTACTTAATCGCCTTCAAAGTAGGCTTCTTCAGAACACACGCACTCGCTCCACCGCTCCTGGCATTGCTGGAAACAGCAATGAAAGTCCTGTTATGATACCTTCCGAAATTCAGCCGTCGCGTTGGTTTTGATGTCTTCTGCGGTGTCAAATCGGTTACCTTGGAAGCCCATTTTGATCCTGAGGAAAAGAAAGGAATCCCACGGTGCTAAATCTGGTGAATAGGGAAGTTGGTGGAGGATTGGAATGTTCTTTTCTGCGAGCCATGTCTGCACAACAATCGGTGTGTGGGAGGAAGCACTGTCCTGATACAGTGACCATCCTCCTTGCCACATAGTGGAATTTATTCTTCGGATTGCCTCCCTCAGTCGTTTTAAAACTTGCTCGTAAAGGGCCGTTAACAGTTTGCCCATCTGCTACACACTCAAAGTGCACTACACCTTCGTTAACGAAAAACACAGTGAGCGTCACTTTTGTTTTAGATTTGGCATGACGTGATTTCTTTGGTCGAGTAGAGGATATTGCATGCCATTCTGATGGCTGCATCTTTGTCTGCGAGTTGTAAACGTACACCTAAGTCTCGTCACCAGTAACAATTGTCTAAAGAAACGTCAAGTCCTCTGCGCTTTTTTCAAAACTGCCAGTCCACTGCCGAGTTTCCATTTGATCCAGGTTCAGCAACAGCTGGACAAACTTCGCACTGATATGTTCAACAAGTTTCACCGACTTCTTCAAATCATCTGATAGGATTGTGTGAATGGATACATGAGAGATACCCACTTCCTATGCCAACTCGTCGATAGCCATTCTTCGGTCTGATCTGATTAACTGTTTCACTTGCTGGACCATTCCTTCGTTTCTGGAGGTTGAAGATCTCCTCTTCCAGCAATTCCTGTCTAGCCCCAAAATCTCGAAAACTACTCGTAAACGGCCGTGTCCTTTAAAACGCTTTAAAAGTCATGTGCAGATTTTCCCAACCTGCATATGAACTTGATGTTTGCGTTTTGCTCGAATTTTGAAATCTCGCCAAATGACCACACACTCCCACCTTCAGCTACACTGCCTGTTATGAATTCTGGTAGCAAATAAATATAGTGATAATAAAAAAATATTTAATTATTGGTGGTGATAAAGAGTCAGGTTAAAACGTCAGGTTAAAACGAAATAAAATTGCTGGAACATTTTGACTGCCCCCTCGTACACATAACAACATTACAACGTTTGGGAAAAAAAAAAAAAAAGAAGGTTGACGAAAATTGCGGGTAAATACCATGAAACAATTCTATCGAAGAAGCCGAGAATACGAATGATCGAATCTTTAACCACACAAAGTTACAAAAATAGCTGAAAGTGTTTCTTCAAAATCTTCGGATGATGTTTTCAAAAATGGTGGCCGTGGAGGGGGGAATGAAATTATTAAATGAACAGAAAATGCTAAAAATGAACCAAATGATGAACGAGTTAAATAATGATGCTTCTATTTCAGAACGTGTCAAATTCTTTAGTTGCATACGAAATGCAAAGCGACGATAACGAAGATTCAATCAAGAATACTTGGCATTCAGGTTAGTGAAGCGTTAAATACGTTTATGAAACTCACAGAAAAAAATAATATTGCAAAATTAATGAGTATTCATATTTTACAGAATGATTTTTATAAGCAGTGAAATTTATGAAACAAATAAACATGTTATTTAAAAAGACTTCATGCACCAGCAATAATGATGATTTCAAATCGCTAACTTATTAAAATATTATTAAACTGTGAATAAATTTATTTACCAAGTTTGACTCATTAAATATGCTTGGAGAATTATTATACAAAATTTTTTTAATTCCTCAAGACATTCAATAATGCGAAAAAATTGTTTTGCGAACATTGTAAAGTAATTTCATTCTGATAATCTGATGATCATCAGGAAATCCAGGCATACAGGGCATTAAGTCCTGTATGACCTTTGCTGCAGTCCCCCCAATCAAAGTCTGTTTATACTTGAATTTCATCAGCTCTGAAGTGGTGTGCTTCATTTCTATATTAAAAATTATGCAAACGTTTGTTTCACTTTTCAAAATGTTTTCACCAAATATCGCCCTGCATTATATTCAAAGAAATTTATTGATCAAATACCTGGCCATTGACAGTCAGGTCATTAGGCAACGAACTCTCCAATACTTCTTTACAACACAGTCCAAACTCTTAAGTGCAGAGCACATGTCCAGATGAGCAGCGTCCATGACTTATCCAGAATCAAACAGCACATAAAGGTGATGCAATCAGGTTAAAACGAAATAAAATGAGCACCAAGGCAGTCATGTGCAGTCAATAGTCTAAACTCAGTGCAGTAGCACGAGGAGAGTCCGAGACACAGTCGGCTTTTACTAGCACCCTCCATGACTTATTTTCAGTAGCACTAACAGTAGCATTATGAAAGGGTCTTTTATAAATCCTATTGATTTGAAGTTTAGCAGAGTGAAGAGCTAGGTCTCTGGAAGACCTTTGGAGAATACCCTTACCTTTTTTGCCAAAAGGTCCGCCATCTCATTTCCACAAAATGCCACAATATGATGGCACCCACTGGAAAAAGACCTTTATCTGAATTCTGCTCAACAGCTCCCTGCAGCTCTGGAGACGAGCACTTTGTTTTCCTAGGTTACTTGCTAAAGCGTAAGAACAGAGCTTGAGTCCGATAAAATTGCAGCCTTATCAAGAGGAGAAAGACGGCAGAAAGTTGTTGAAGGGCTAAATGGATGGCCTCGACTTCACTGTCAAAATGAGTTGTATGAGAGCCAACATGTAGGTAAAAGGGAAACAGATCAAAGAAGACGCCAGCACCAGCGCCCTGGGTGAAATCCAAAAGGGAATCATCAGTGTAAATATGAAGCCACTCACCAGGAGGATAGCGAGTATTAATGGTTTCCAAAGTGATGGCACAAAGAGCAGTTGCGCATAGGCCATTTTTTCTCACATTCAAAGTCAAGTCCAATCTAACATCAAGAACCATAAACTCCATTGGATTTATATACGTTAACAATTCATAGACCTTGTCGTTAATAACATTAGATTGAGCGTTCTCCTGAACGCATTGAATGAAGCCCTTCTGAGTCTTTAGATTATGCACTCTGTTAAAATCGTATTAATGCCATAAAGAAATATTTGGGAGTCTAGCAAGTCTATTTAAAAGGATAGTTGCATTCCTCTGAACCAGATTAGTCATTAGCTAAAGGACACAAAGCAAATGCATAGCAAGTAAGAGAGTAGTTTTAGCACCTCCGGTGATCAAGCGTAAAGTCTGGTTTTGGAAAATAACCGGCTGGACATAAGTCTTATAAGTAGTGTTAAGAGTAGCTCTGCCACATCCCCATTTAGCACCAGGTAGTCTCTTAAAAATGGGGAGTCTCTTCCTGGATTTTGAGATGGCGTATTCAACATGCTTAGTCCATTTCAATTTGTTATCAAAGATGCAACCCAGAATAAGTTGAAACATCATTATGCTGCAAGGGAGAACCTCTCCAAACTCTCAAATTATTCTCCAAACTCCAGCCTCTCGAGACATATTCAGGACAGTGTTTAGCTTGAAATGATCACCTTTGGTTGCATGGTACCAAATGGCAAGATCGTCTGCAAAAAGGGCAGCGTTAGTCAAGAAATCAGAAGTCAAGATACTCGGTAGGTCATCAATGATAAAGATATTAAATAAAATAAGGCTGATTATCGTGTCCTGTGGTAAGCCAGTTTCACTTTGTTTAAAGTTGGACACAGAATCACCAAAATGAAACGCAGAAACGTTGCGAAAAAAACCTCCTAATCCAAGAGAGCATATTACTGCACATACCCAGGTTTTGTAATTTCTGGATACATTTGAAACGCCTAACTTTATCAAAAGCAGCCTCAAAGCCCACAAACACAGTCAAAACAGAGCATCTCTGCTATCTGATCATTATCATCCTTTATGGACTGACTCAGCAAGATAACTTGTTAGTTTGTGGGCATCCATTTTCTAAATCCAACCTGAGTTGGAGAAATAAGGTTATTAGACTAGAGAAACCAAATTTAAAAATTATTCAAAGAAATTGAAAGAAACTGCATGATGTAAGTATGTTTCTCGCATTGTGAAAAAACAATGGTACCTAGAGCCATCTAATTTTGAATAACGTAGTCCTCCAACGGAACACCGGGACCTGGAAGCCCGAATTTTTAATTTCGAATTTGTTTTATTATCCATTTCATATTTGTAAAACTTTAACGAATTTCTGATTAGAAAATTAAAAGATATCAGAGCAAGCAGTGGCAACGGAATAAAACATTTTTAACTCCAGCGCGCGAAACTGCCCATCGGAAATTCTAAAGATATGTTGTTTTTAAATATTTTTAGTCCAGATGCTCTCAAATTGTGTATATGTGTATAAATGAAAAAAAAAAAGCCACTTTGTGCCTTTAATATTAAACTGTTTTTTTTTAAATGCCGGTATCAGTTCTCATATCAATGAATTTTTAGCAATCGGCTGCGCTCATATCTGTCGACTCAGCTGTCGTCGTGAAAAGATTTCGAATCCAAGCACTGTCTTCTTGGCACTGAGCTAAATATTGACCAAAGTTTAATTGCAAATTATGCAAATGTTGCAAAATTTCTAAGTTTACTTTACTAGTGTAAAATTTTCTTCATTTAAAAAGGTTGTCTAAAGTATAGGAAAACAGTCAAATTCATTTTCTTTTAGTAGAGAAATCCAAAATATTCTGGTATATTCCCATTGTAACAGAAAACGTATATATATATATAGTAAACAGTAACTACTTAAAATAGTAATTTTAAGATAAATTATAAATTAAAATTTAAACAGAAATTGTGTAAACAAATTAATGCTAATTATGAACTAATCTGTAATATCATTTAAATTCAGTAGCATAAGTAAATCAAGTTCAAGTTCAACCAAAACTTGAAAAAAATTCTACAAATTAATAAAAATGAAACTAAAATTTATTAAAATGCATA
>KK117449.1:832815-852689 GCA_000611955.2 Stegodyphus mimosarum | reverse complement strand
TACTAGCTTTGCTTTGTAGAAGGAAACATGAAAAATCAGCTGCTCGCTTGCTGGGATTCGAATCACGGATTTAAATGGACACGCGATCACGACAGCACACAAGAGGAATAGCAATATTTCTTTATATTCCCCTCCACTTAAAAAGGCCTGGGGAAAGGCAAGAGACCAATAGATTATTAAAGTAAAATTCAAAGCATCGATAGCCATTAAGACTGTTCGTCACCAGTGACCTACAAGTTAAAGCGCTCAGGTCAGAGACGGAAGACAGGGTAGTACAGTTAGACAGATTATTAAAACACCATTAAATGGAAGCTAAATTAAATACAGATGAACATGAAGGTCACTGGCTATTGGCAGGACCAGTGCCAGAATCGGCGCGGCCGCGCTGGGCAACAGAATACAAGAGTGGCGAAACGTTTCGAATTTTATTTTCCGAAGAGAACGGGCCGGCGGCAAAACGCTTACCGCTGATCGTGATTACTGCTAGACTAGGTTGATGATATTCACCATCTGGGGCAATGTAACATACCGCGCAGCAAAATAATATAATGCGATGCAATGTAATGCTTCAGAACTTTTGTACGAACCTCGTTAAGGACGTACCGAAATTACGTTGAAGCAGGAAATATTCATAATATGAATACTGATATTAATTTATTTCGAATACAAATATTTTTTCTTTCCAAACATATAAGAGTTTGAACAATGGCTAAAGAATTCAGGTAAGAAAACAAAAACACAGTCAGTAATTAGACATTTTTCACTCAGATGTAATCGCAAGAGATGTCTATAATTTAATCAGAAATTAATACATATGAAAACACAACTTGCCACATACGTTAACAGAAGGATTACTTCCATCACAATCCAAGCGTGATTTCAGATACCTTACTTAATGAAAAATATATGCTACTGTGATATTTAATTTTTTCATTATGCTATATATAAATGTCTGTTAGAGAAGAAATTAAGAGACCATATGAACAAAAAAAGATCAAACAAATGACAGAAAGTTCCAATTTCCATATGTTTGAAGGCAAAATCCTGAGAAATTAAATCAGTTTAGTTAATTACACACAGTATGTGTAATATTTTTTCTTTCCCAAAAGAACCAAGAAATCGGTTTTAAATTAAAAAAGCAGTATTTTTTTAATTTCTCTTAATCTTCTTATAAAACCCCTATATTATTTTTTAAGTTGATCATTTTACATTACATATTAAAATTAAAAAAAAAATCTGAAAGGTTTCAGATTTTAAATTACGTCCAAAGGGGCTTTTTTTAACGTTTTGTGTGTTACCTTTATTTATTAAATATTATGTTCTTCCCAGTTAAACCATAAAATTCAGTTAAAGAACAATATCACAAAATAATTTTAAACTGAGCATATCCTTAGAATTCCCTATACACAGTCTCACGCGCTGGAGATAAAAATGTTTTTTTTTCTGTACAACATTGCCATTGTTCGTTTTGAAATCCTTGAATATGTTAATCAAAAATTCGTTAAAGTTTTACAAAATGTGAAATCGATAATAAAAAAATTCCAAATTTAGGCTTCCAGATGTCCATATTCGCAGCAGGATTACGTCATTCAAAATTCGATGGCTCTAGGTACCTTCGTTTTATCATAATACGAGAAACATTTACGCACATTCTTTATTGTTTAATTTCTTTAAATATAATACAGGGCTGCAATATTTGGTGACAACAGTTTGAAAAGTGAACCGACATTTAATGTTCCCGACGCAAAATCGCGAAACTAAAGGAATCGCGTCCTTCAGGGTCAAAGCTCCTTTGAACTAAAAAAAAAGCCTTCGAAAAGTAAATTTCTGAAAACTTTTGAGGCAGTTTTACGTTATTCGTACATCTTTGTTTCGTAAATGTCGAAATCAGCATCGAATTCAAATTTATTTTGTCAGCAGGTTTTACGCGTTATTTATTTAAAAAGAAGAAGGTTTTCGTACCTCATTAGAATTGAGAGAGGATTTTAAGATCTGTTGCGCCATTTCAAAAATACAAATCTAATATTAAACAACAATATAAGTGTTACTTACAAAACAACATGATCTACCAAAACCGAAAACAAGAACTAGAATCTACGAACAAAATTCATTCACATAGGCTTACGAATCACATAGGCTTTCGAACGTTCATTCAACATAGGCTTACGAATTACATTTTTAGAAAAGATTACAGTTTAGCTATTAAACGATTTCATTTACTTCTGCACACTGAATATTGAAGTATTTTTCAGCTGTAAGCTTATAATGACAACATCAAACATCATAGGTCTGCTTTATTTAGCAGTTAAATGTAACTTCTTTTTATTAATAATTAGAAAAAAATAACCTTAAAACAGAGAAAATATGTTCGAAACTTATACATTTGATATACATTTTACGTGACTTAATAATATGTTCATTTTACCTGATTTTAAATTTCAGGCAAACTTTATTGGCTACATAGTTAAACCCGAAAAAATATTAAAAAGAAAATCTAATTGAAGATAATGCGAGTAATCACACTGCGCACATCCTGTAAAGCTATGCGCAAACACATAGCATTATGGAAGGGGATAGATGTTATTACATAAAAGTCATCAAGTTGCCAAAAAATTGTAGGAATATTACGTTCTCTTGGACCATGAAATATTTTTAATTAAGAACGAAAGATTGCAAATGCACAAACAAAAATAAGTGAATGAATAAATAAATTCTATCTATAACTAAATATCCACGTTTAAATATAGATAAAATCGATAGAGTAATAATGTAAATTAGTAATGTAAAGTTCGAAGATTAGTTCGATAGTAATGTAAATTTATCCTTGGAAAATTTAAGTATACATAAAGTAGAATCTTCTTTCTTTCCTATTTTGAACTAATGAAAGAAATCAATATTGCTGCCATTCATTAAAAACGCAATACTTTTCAATAAATGGGAGAAAAGCACTACTGTATTACATATGAATTTGCAATCAAATAGCGATCCAATTTAAAAGTTTCGAAATAATTTCAAATGGTTATTTTTAGAATAACAAAATAAATAACATAAACCACGATAACAAATGTAATTAAAAGAAAATTACCGAAAACGAAATTTTATATACATCTAACTTATAAATACTTTAATATACAAATTTTACAAACAAAGAATTTTTTAAATAAATAAATAAGCACACTTACATTTTTCAAAAGACCTAGCCACAAGTTCATTAAAACAAAAAGTTATCTCCATCTAATGTATTTACGCTTTAAAAGATTTAATGGGAAATCACGTCGGTCACAAGACATCTTTTTCCGACCGCGTGTGTTCTGTTTCATCCCGCTTCCGGTGAGTCAAAGACAGAGCAGACGACTCGGGACAATGACGTCATAATGAGAGAAAACTCTACAGCACGGCGTGATTGCGTAACCAATGAGGAAGAGCTCCAGGGGGGATAGACAGTATACCACCAAACGAAAGTGGAGGGAACGGTGGAAATAGAGGGGAAATAAACTGAAAAACACATGTGCAAAAGTTCTCAGCTGATGCATCGTTCGTTCTTCCATTTAATCAAACAACGATTAGCGCTTAGTTACATTTCAGGTAAATCTTCGTTTGTTCAGCCACAGCGGAGAAGGCAAAATGCGTACAATGAATGATGAAACAAGCTAAAATTCTTTTTATTATTATGCCATTAATATATAAATAAAACATGGCTATTGAAACATATAGCATTATTAGAGGACTGGACTATTGTGGATTACTACAAAGAGAACTAGGTCTATCTGCCTAAGGGAATGTATGCCTTCATGATGGACTTTCTAAGGAAAACGGACTCACATTCACCTTACACATGAGAAAAAGCATGAAAACGCCCATGCAGCCAACCCGTTTGCCAGTATTTAAATATGAAATATTAAGTAGAAAAGTACTTTCTAGATAATTTAATTTAAATTCAGATATTAGTCGATTTCAGTTCATTTTAAATAATATTTCAACTATTCTCAGTTTTGAAACAAATACTGTTTATTTCGCGTAAAAAAAATGTATCATTAAATTTCTTGCAAACTTTCTTTTTTACCACTTCATTTTCACATTATTAAGAACAAACGTTTTTCCTTTTTTTGCACTTCATTTGAACATTATTAAAAACAAATGTTGAAGGAATTATAGCCACAGTTATCACTTAATTAAATAAATTATTTAAAAAATTATGTAGTTTATATATTTCTGTACCGTCCGCACTTTTTATCCGAAGCTTTTAATCCAAATTCTCTGTCGTGGCATTGCATAGGTCATTCAGTTTCCTAAGTTCGATAATTTAAACTTATTCCCTCATGGAAAAGCCACAATAAAATCTTGAAAGACAAAACATGTATAAAATAAATGTTTGGTGGGGTTTATTTGATTACTGTAAAGCACTCATCCCCTTAGGCAGGTAGCCTAAGGGGATGAGCCTAAGGGATACCTTCGTGGAGGACTTTCTAAGAGAAACCACAAACACTCACTAGCCGCTGGGATCTGCTAGTTCGCTGGGATTTGAACCCAATGAAATAAATATACCAGTAACTCATAACACAATGCAATTTTGAGTTACTTTCTTCAAAGCAAACAGAAAGCTCATGCTTTCAGCAGCAGCCTCCCCCCACAATTATTTTAGCCATATTAGCTAAAACATAATTCACTGTTCATCACAAAAACACATGAATGCTTAACAGAAGTTCACGCTCTTTAATTCACAAACTTGCGAAGAAATATCGATTCAGCTGTCTTTTTCACCACTTTGATCGGGAACTCTTTTCCCACAGTAAATCACCTTCAGTTCCATCGATTTTGAGATACCTGTTAATTCTCTGAAAGGTGCTTTCGAACATACTTCTTAAAGTTGAAAAGGCCCATGAATTTTATCTAGTCCGCTATGAGATTATCCGTGCGCCTCTTTCTTCTGCCCTAACGCAATATTCCACATTCCTTCATAAACGTGCTAACATGGAGATTATATAAACCAATATTTTTTTCTTATATTTCTTTTCGAAAATCAGTTTGTGAACATTATACAGCTAAATGACACTGCATATCATACAAACTATTTAGAGCTTAATTATTACGCATTAATTTACCATTTGGACTAAATCAGCTTTATTTGGTATGGAAAATGGCTCAATGCATTTTGAAGGATAACGGCACGATTTGCCATAGTTAGTTAAGCCTCTTGTTAAAGAAATTCAGAAATTGGTAAGAAAAATATAAGTTTATTATCACAAGTCTAATAAGATTTCTATTGAAAAATTTAACTGCTTCCCTAAATGGTTGGAGAACGCTTAAGGATCCTACTTTATTGGGTTCTTTTCGAATTTAAATATCACCTAAAAATTTGCTTACTAGGATCAAGTTGAGTTTCGTAAGTTATTTAAGTTCAAATTTGCATGCTTTCAATTTGCAATTAAATATATTCTTATTAGCAATTATCAACCGCATACTTGAAGATTACACCTAGATACATTTACCAGTTTGCTGAAAAAATGCCTCCTTTAATTTATTCATAACCTCTCTTTGCACAAAATCATTTCGACGGCTCATCTTAAGCATAGAATTGTAAATTTAACAGTTGAGAATATATAATTCGTCTTTGGTATTTGTATCGTAGCATCAGCAATATGAATTTCTACTTCGATATTATCAGCTGAAGTTGATCGATTCAAGTTGAATCGCACACAAATGACACGATATCTTTGACGTCAGGTATTCGAAAATTAATTGTCATTAAAGCATATGCATTTTAGGCGCGACAGATAAAATAAGCGATATTGATTGTGATTTCACAACATTACACATTATTAAATGCCTGTATGATGCATAGAATATAGATACTAAACTACAAAATTGTATAAGTTTAATGTATTCACTTCACTAACTTACATTTTATTAAAGGAACAGAGAATTATGGATTCGATTTCATTATATTCATTAAGGACCTTATTTCTTAGCACTGACATTCGACTCAAACACAGCATCACAAAAGAATTACGCTACTGTGAAGACGTAAGCAATTAGAAATATTCTGCGCATGTAACAATAATGTCTTACACCAAACTACCCCGAATTCGATAAAGGTAACTCAAAGTGATTAATATATCGGGAACTATTTATCGGAAGTATTTCTGGTAATCGAAAATCACTTGAAGATGGACTAGAGGTGAGTTGGAAATTGTTACATGCATAAAATATCAACGTCGAGCTTTTCATTAAAAAACTCGCTATTAGGCGGAAGCGAAGTTTTATTCTATACCACAGGAAGCAATATAAGATATATAATCTTTTATTAGTTACAATAACTATGTATGAAAATTATGAGTTTATAAATCATACGAATCAGATGAATTATAAGTTCCATCAATTGCAGATATTAAAAAATTAAATACAGCGCAAAAACATTAGAACTGAGTATACTGCATACAGCAATATTAAATATATTTTAATTTGAAAGGATAGAGATTTAAAAGAATATGAAATAGTAATATAAACACTTTTGAGATTCTGTCAATGGTTATATTTCTGGGATCTGTATCAACGCCAGGCTGGGTTAAATGATGTCACAGCGCAACAAAACGGCGAGCAAGAAATGGGAAGACAAAGCTATATAATATTTCTAAACGTCAAAATGTTTCAACATTTGTATGTATCTTGTGCCCAAAGGATAGCATCTAGAATTCTGATCTTTAAGAATTAGTAACAAAATAGCTGGAAATTACTTATTCAAAAATGGATGCGAAATTTATACGTTTGGAAAAAATTCTGTTCAGAAATATAACTTCACTTTAAATCAAAGAATTTACATATTTACGCTGCTTCTGAAATAAAAATTCGGTTACAAAAAAAGGGGGAAAGGAATAAGAGGAACATAAAGAAACAAGATGTTATAAGATTAAATCTGATAATCTGAAACCAAATTTTAAAATACTTAGTTGAAATCATAAATATATCCATTCCACTGTGAATTCTGAACTAGCAATAAAAAGTTTATTCTTCATAATATATTGTTATTTAAATGTATTCAGGAAAGTGGACGTCTTTAAGCGACTTACGAAATAAAAACTAATGGTTAGGTAAGAGATTATTAATAAACTGAAAAAGCAAATAGTTAAAAAAGTTTAGACATTCTGTATATAAATTTCTCGATCTTTCATTTTGGGCGAAAACAAAATCGAAAACAACAGGTGCTGGCACAACTCGAAACCCTCAACCACCCACAAACCAGGTAACCGTAACGGCCTACAGCTGATGCATATAAATTCTCCGTTCCGACAAATTCTTGATCCAAGGAAACATGCATCCGTTGGCTTTTTTTCCCCTCCCCCCGACGACAGGAAGCACGCGAGGTATGTTGGCAAGGGAGTGAGCCCCTGGAACAATTCAATGGCAGGAGGACAAGAGAAGTGTTTCAAAAACGGAAACGCGCTGCGAGTGTCAGCTGTCAGGATGGGAATCATGATAGCTTAGGAGACGGCGCAAAGCGTTACGTATAAAGATGCAGGCAAAAAGAGGAGAAGCCGCTGTCTTCTGCAGTTTGGATGAAACAGTTTCACTCCATAAGATGAGTTCTAGAGTTTGGCATTTGTGGTATTTCGAAAGTAAATGTCTCACGGGTAAGATTTATACATCCGCCTAAGAACTGTTCCAAATGCATCATTAAATTTAACAAGGTTTATTCTAGGTTACAGTAGAAACAAATGCCGCTCCAAAAAGGAGATGCTCCTTACAATGTGAGATTACAGCTGTCAACAGACTTTTAATCAAATATACGATTTTGAAGAATCACTTACTGAAATTGCAGTTCCGATCGAACTTCTTCATTTCTGATGCTTTAAGAAAAAACTAAGGGCAAGAAAGAACGAAGACCAAATTCAAAACAATCTATCAAGTTAGGTTAATTTGCTATGTAATTGTTGATTTTTCACCCGGTTCGACAACAATACACAAGTTTCTTAATTCGGCCTTCAAATGGTAAGGCTTAGAAACCGGAGACCTGAACATCATAATTTTCGTAAATTCGTTTTTATTTACAGGGAATATCATGTGCATTTCAGTAACTTCAGCGAAAGTATTCCGTGTATTTTGTCTTAAATTACTTAGCGCTTCTATGAGTAAAGATTTCTCATCAAAAGTTTTCCTATTTATCAGAACGTACGGCCCGATCTCATCAGTCAAAGATAAATTTTTCAATATACTAGTTAACTGCTATAGCTTAGAAAGTTTGCTTTTGGAGCTCATGCATGACATTAGTTTGATAACTGTACATTCATCATTTAGAATTTCCGCACTATATGAATCAGCGAATTCAAAATAAAAATTTAATCCCTAATACAATCCTTATATTTTTAATAGAGATTCAGTAGCAAAACTCGCATAACTCTTTCAAAGATACCTAAATACTTAAAAAGAAATTAATACACATCAATTAATGAATGGAAACTGTTTCAGAAGTAGTTATTAATTATATATTGGCTCGAATTCAGTTGCATATTCCATGTGGGCAAACATGAAAACATCCATCCAGGCTTTCCGCCGGTATTCGAATTCGGATCCAGCTATCAGGTAAAATAATATACAACCGTGATCATCTGAGCTTATCTAGATTCTTCCTATTTATATAAAAAATAAATAAATAAAATAAAAATAGAAGCACAATAAGTTAGCATGTATAATTCCTCCTTTAGCCGGTGAAGTATGATAGGGTTCTCAAATTTCTAAGCATGTCGGTATGACATGTATAATGGCTAACAATGCTGGCTGCCTTATTGCTGGGCCAGGGCTCTGGTGTTTGTAGGCGTGTCTTTGCGACATAGGGTACTCAAAATATTGACGAGGCGAAAGTCCTCTCGAAAGGTTTGGCACTAGGGTAAAAGTGGATGGTAGATTTTCGAATCCGTATAATATCCTCTGGGGGATATTTTCCAACAAAACTAGGGCACAACTTTTCCTTTTTCAAAGATGTAATTCGACGGCCCTGCACTTTGAGCAATGTTTTCGATCATGAGAAGGCTACGTAACGGATGAGCTTTGCCCATTACCGAAGAAGTTGCAAGTGTTCGGCTACATGGTACAATATATCTAAGCATCACATGCTTGCTTACGAAATTTCTCTCTTATTTTAATGATGGAACAGCATGTGTCTTGCTGCTTCTATTAATTTATGTAAAAAATATTGAACTGTATTAATTGAATACGAAATACAAATATTTTAACTTTAAGTGAAATTATTAATAATTTTTCTGAAAAAAACCGAGTTGAATGTCCAAAAAAACTATACAAGAGGAATTTTATTTATGAGTTTGGAAGATCTGAAGCACCATGTTTCATTTCAACAGATAAGGATCCCGTTGTAAAACTTACACTATCCTTTTATATTTACTTAGCATTTAAGAATCATCATAGCTATAATATTTCTGAAAGATTTCAATAAATAAAATTAAAAGTAGGAACTTGTTTAAGAAACAGCTGCTAATAAAATATATTAGCAGCCTTGTTTATGGCTTTAAAAATCATTCGTGATTAGTCGCATCTAAACTAAATATCTTAAGGTAAAGACTTTCGAGGACTTTGCTGAGTTAGGTTAGGTTATTTGAATATGGCAAAGCACACGAGGGCTATCTGCTTAAGATGATATTGTTGCGAAGCGAAAAGCATGATAAAATAGCACTAATAGTTTTCAAAATTTTCGTCTTATTTCCTTTTTTTATAATTCAATTGCAATGCGTTATTTGATTATGATAAAGCCTACGAGAGTTATCTGCTTATGCGAAAGGACGCATTCGAGGACAATCTCCTAAAGGAAAAATCTCATACTTACGTTACATATAATAAACGAAATCCATACAATATTAGGGATAAAACTGGAGGTGACCTACCACGTTTTTAACTACTGAAGTGTACGTTTATTCAGCTAGAGTTACTTTAAGATAAATTCATATGTGAGTTTATTTCAGTAAAAAATATTCAAAACAAACTGGTTAACGATTTAAGATACCTTTAATTAATTTGACCCTTTTTTTGGAGGAAGGGGCGCTGGGTGGATATATATATATCATGTAACTAGCAAATTTTATGAAATTTATGATTTCTGAAGTAACTCAAAACATGCAACTAAAATTGGAAGAGTAACTTCCAAAAGAAGAATTATTCTTTAAATCAATAAGCTTGTTCTGCTATAAGCTATGTTTATAATATTACTAGTCAATTTGAGATGAATAGACAGGTTTATTGTTATTATTATCAATGTAACGCCATTTAATCAATATCTTCGAATTACCGACAACTTTATCAGCTATCAAGTGTTTCTTTGTAACTACATCAGCTATTTTAATCTTCCTCTTTTGCTTAACTTTGACTACGTCAGATATAGAACTTTCACACAGAAACTTCATAGGCTCTGCATACGCTTCTGATCGATTTCATACGAATCGATTATGATAATTTAAATACAAATTACAAACTCAATAAAAGTTAAAATTTCTTCAAAAAAATCATAAATAAAAAAAGTTTCACTTTTTAATACTTTTAAAACTTATCTGAATCTTTCCAAAATCTGTTATTTTGCCTACTATTATACCTCCACAAACAGATACTGTGAAATTATGAGATTTACTATTTCTAATTTTATAACAGTCAGTCGTCCTTAGCTTACAGAAGGCAGCTACAAAGCCCAAGAGCTTGGATCCAAGCGCTAGGCGATGGAGGATGTTATGACTTCCATGACTACAAGAAACAAGGAGCATAAAATTTATCAATCCGAAATTTTTTTCAAGTGGTTGCTGGTGATGGCATTCGAGAAAAACGGCTAATATCAATCAGACTGCATTGGGTAAATCTTACTATCGCTGCAGATGCTTTAAAATCTATGATCACCAAAAACTTATGTGCTTTTTCTGGGTCTTTTCCAATAGAAGAAAAGTATGAAAGACGCACAAAGTTTTACTGTTTAGCAGTTTGCCTTTAATGCGGATGACTAGAAAATTTAAACATGCTATAGGCGATACCATTTATATTGAATATATATATGCAGCCTATAGTAATGCGAGATTTGTATGCATGCTATCTCGCCGCATTCAATGTCACCTTTATCTGCACTGAACTGAAATTCAAAACCAACAGCTGAATTGAAAATTACCTAATATTAGACCATGCCACACGCGATAGCTTGTAATATAGTTGATATCAGTTCTCTCTTTACATAAAACTATAAGTACTTAGAGGTTCATATCGTCAGGACACACCTTTCCGTCACGAAACGGAACACAGAAAAAGGAAAACTGAGGCACCGGAAACCGATGAAACTTTGTCAACCATCTGGCGTTAATAGCGTATTGTTTAATGAAAGCGCAACACAGTATACCCAAACAGTAGTATTTTGATACTTCTCAATAGCAATAAAATCATTAATAAAATATCTGCCGTTTGAATAAAAGATATAGTTATTATATATAATATACTGTTATCTACATATATTTCTCAAATAACTTCGTAAAAAAGAGAGGGCGATTAGAGTGTATGTTATACTAGACTCAAAGATATTGATTAGAAAGGCCAGTATTCTTCATAGTTTTTTAAATAGAACTATTTAATTTTAGAGAATATACAACATTACTCATATTTTTTAAATTCAAAATTTCTTTCAGATGAAGATCTCTTATTATATGAGGATACAGAACAAGGATCAAATGAGGATACAGAACAAAGTTAAAAATTCCCTACAATATTACAATTTTAATTCATTCAAACATGGCAATTCATGTTAGTATAATGAAACTCTAAAACTGCAATTATTATAAATAATAGCTATTTTTCGTGATCTACAATCTTACAATTGCAGTTTTTTCAATGATTCTTAAAAAGAAGGAAAATATCTTACGTGTCGTCCACGTAGGCGAGACCAAAATATTCTTTTTCTTTGAGGCTGAAATGAGAGGCCACCATATCCAAAAGTTCGCCAGCATATAATTTGGGCTGAAAATAAACAATATTTTAACTTGAAGAATATTAACATACAATACACTCAGATCTTGCAGTTCAAGTAACTGTTAAAAAAAGCAGTTATGTAAAACTAAAGCGTCTAATAAACAGTTTCCAAACTTCCTACAAATTTTCTTTTAACAACATTCTTTACCTTCAAGTTACTCATTTAAACATAAAATTTAATATGAAAACTTAGAATTATTAAATTGTTTAGCAAAATAGATTATTTGTAATAAAAATACTTTTATTTATTTATTTATTTTTTACATTTCCAGTTTGGAAGGATTAGCTTTATATTATATAAATATCAAATATTGATTTTACCCCATCAAGCGAAACGAATATTAACTTATTTTTGTACAGTTCATTCATTATATGTAAAACAAAAAATTACCACTTTAGTTTGTAGAGACATTAGGTTACTTGAAAACAGGAGTCATGAAAAATGAGCAACGCCTTCGTCGACACTCGAACCACGGACCACGGGTATGAGTATATATTTTATATTCTGCTTTCTCTGTTTAGATATGATGTTACATCATTTCATCTCAAAATTCGCAGAACCTTCTTATTGAAACACATTCGAAATAAAATATGAAAACTATCGACTTCAAAATCGACAACATGAGCTAAGAAAATAATCATAGTGCGTATTATTCTGGATATTTCTCCCCCTCTTGAGCCCATGGCGAAAATTTGAAGGCCTCTGTTTATAATAAATATTTTGCACAATAAATCTAAAAAATTTCAAGACATATATCTTTCGTTCTAAAATAATCACAATGTTATCAAATTAATTCAAATTTGAAAAAAATTATATATTTATATAATCTGAAAAGTTTTAGATTTTAAATTACGTCCAAACAGGCGTTTTTTTTTTAACATTTTGTGTGTTACCTTTATTTATTAAATGTCATGTTCTTCGCACTTAAACCATAAAATTCAGTTCAACAGCAATATCGCAAAATAATTTTAAAATGAGCATATCTTTAGAATTTCCGATACATAATGGCGCGCGCTAGAGATAAAAATGTTTTATCAGTACAACGTTGCCATTGCTCGCTTTGAAATCCTTCAGTTTGTTAATCAAAAATTCATTAAAGTTTTAAAAAACGTGAAATCGATAATAAAACAAATTCCAAATTTCAAATTTGGCTTCCAGATGCCCACATTCGGGTGGAAACGTTCAATATTCAAAATTGGATGGCTCTAGGTACCGTTGTTTTATCACAATTCGAGAAATATACATACATTTATGCAGCTCCTTCCTTATTCAATTGCTTTAAAACAGGGCGATAATATTTGGTGGCAACAATTTGAAAACAGTGTAGAGTCATTAGGTTGTTTGGAAGCAGGAGGTGTAAAAAATGAGCAATGCCCTCGCCGGGATTCGAACCACGGACCTCTCGAATACGCGTAGAACGTGCTGACCACTACACTACGAAGGCATGCGAAGAAGGCGGTAGGAATATCTTATATACTCCTTCTTTTAAATGGCGACTGGGGATTAGGGGCCCCAATCGCCAAATCTCGGTGGTGGAGAATCATCATCCGCCACCTTTTTTAGTTCGGGAGCCACCTGAAGAGTTATTAGGTTATTTCAATACAGGAGAGATGAACAATGAACAGTGGCTTCGCTGGGGCTCGAACCACCGACCTCTCGAATAAGCGTCGAGCGTGTTGACCACTACACCACGAAGGCATGCGAAGAAGGCGGGAGGAGTACCACATAAGTGAAACAACGCTTTTAAAGAACCAACGCAAAATACCAAAACGAAATTAATAGTCCTTCTTTGCAAATTGCCTCTTTGGGCTAAAACGACTGCATATAGTAATGCAATATTTTCCCCAACTTAAAATTTTCCAGTACTTGTTTAATTACGATGTTTAAGACTATGATATAGCCACAAAAAGCAATGATGTAGCAAGTAAAATTTTTCTACCATATGCTCATGAATATTTTGCCTATAAATAACTTTCAAAAACTAGATGAATTCATTTAAAATACGTCTTGTTCTTTCATGAAATATCACAGTCCAAAGATTATAAAAGAACCAAATACAGGAAGGCCAAATTTTATTAAAATTTTAACTTGAACATCCATTACTTTGTTATAATTTCTTCTTATTATTTATCCACTTGCGAATTTCTAGTAACGATTTATAGATTGTAGAGGTCAAAGGTGCCAGAAAGAGTCCAGTTAATGCTTTTAGGAATTTAGTGGTTAAAACGAAATTTATTGCATGCAAGAAATCGTTCTAAAAGTGTTTTTATTTCCACCTTTTTTCAGACCTAACTAAAAATTAGATGCAAATTCTGCAAACTTTTTTCACAAAGCAATTGCAAATAATAATAATAAAAAAATAAGAGTGGAAAGAAAAATAAAAAAGCAGCTTCAGCAAAATTGATGAAAATGTTTCCAAAAAAACTTGCCAATGCAGCAAAAAATACAAAATACACTAATTAAGCGAACTAAGATTTTTGTTAATTAAATTGTTAATGAAAAGCAATATTAAGCGGAAAATAAAAACATTAAATATCAATAATAAAGCAAAAAATATTTTAGCTTTTAATTATATTCATGTTTTCACATTTTCAGCGAGCGTAAAACATTGTTACAAATTAAAGCAAAGTAAAATGAACGTTGTTAATTCGTTTATAGCTATTTTATACTATTTGGAATTTAATACACATGTGTTTACTATCTTCTATCACAGTAAACTTATAGATTTTCACTTTTCTATTTTGTATAACTTTCAGATTATGCATAACTATTTTATTTTGGAATATCATGTAAAATCGTGAGTATATAACTGTTGAAAGCTAGTAAATACCTCTAACAGAGAGGAAGATACCATTTGCTGAAATCTGTTGGGCTTGGTAGCAAAATGAGACTTCAACAAAATATTGCGAAATATAGTGAAATCGCGCGATTTTAGGATGAATCTGGAATATTCAATTTGGACTGTCACGGACTAATCAGAAGGAATTTATTAAACATTTCCGGGAAGTCTATTCCTCTCTTTCCGGTGAAATCATAACTGGTATATGACGAAAGCTCAGAGATCTTATCTTCAGAACTTAAGCTGGCATTTCTAGCTTAATAAAAGATCTTACGGCTATTGTTCCTTTTGATATTCGAATTTTTATATTTTCAGTCTGAATTTTTAGAGACATCAGAATTTTTTCGAAACAGGAAATTGAAGAAATGAGCAATGCCCTCGCCGGGACTCGAACCACGGACCTCTCGAATACGCGCCAAGCGTGCTGACCAATACACACGACGAAGTCACGCGAAGACAGCGGGAGAAATATCTTATATACCCACCTTTTAAAGGGCGAATGGGGATTAGGGGACCCAATCGCCAAATCCTGGTGGTAGAGAATCATCACCGACCACCTTTAAGTTCGGATGCCACTGTAGAGACATTAGAAATTTTTTCGCAGCAGGAAAGTGAAGAAATTAGCAATGCCCTCGCCAGGAGTCGAACCACGGACCTCTCGAATACGCGCCGAGCGTGCTGACCACTACACCACGAAGGCATGCTAAGAAAGCGGGAGAAATACCTTATAAACTTCAGTTACCGTGCCCTCGGTAATCGTGCACGTTTTGTAATTAAATCAGTGAAATTCCTTTCTATTTGATGGATGATTTTGGAAGTATGATCAGTGGCACTGCAGTTCTATTTCTATTCCTCTCCTCCACTATATTAATTGTCATCTCTTTGAAGCTCTAATTAAGGGCAAGTTCTTATTTCCATACTGCCTGCATGGGCGTTTCTGTAGTTTTCTCATATGGAATCTAAATACGAGCCAACTTCCTTTCAAAATTCTCCCACGAAGGTATCACTCTCCTTAGGTTGCTAGCAATAGAGTGTTTTGCCATAATTAATCTATCCAATCCAAGTCAAGTTTAGTCTTTATTTATATCCGCTTAATTGTTCAGAAAATAGAACACAGAACATCTAATATAAAACAAAATTAGAAAAAATATTTATTTGGACGGATGCATACTTATTACATCTGCATACTATAATAATAGTGATTTTAAAGAAACTCGGAGATTAATGAATACTATAATAATAGTGATTTTAAAGAAACTCGGAGATTAGATAAATAAACCCCGATGCCAATATTATTATGACATAATTTTCTACTTTTTCAGATAAATTAAGAATAGAAATTCAAGAAGATAATATGTGAAAATAAAAACATTTTGACAGAATACGAATAAAAAACTACTCAAAAAAGACTTCATGGTTTCAATAATGCATTTGTCGTTCCTCATTTTCCCCGTATGATTCCTACATAAAAGCAAATGTTTTGAAAGAATAAACAAAATTTGATTCCATAATACCTAAACAAATTATTTGCGCACATTTATTTTGAATTTTATCAGGCAACTGGAAACAACTCCAACAATAATTCTTTAAAGAGGTGAATTATCGATGGATAATTGAATTAAATTTTATTTTGTACTGGTTTCGTAAATAACTGATTAGAAGAATTAATAAAACTTAACTGCAGGCCAGATATCGCCAATAAATGACTAGACGATTTAATACGATTTCACTGTAGATTCGACATTAGATAAGGGATTAGATGATTTAATAAAGCTTTGCTATAGGCCAAGTACTATAAAAAAAAAGTAACCTGCCAACGTACTATAAAAAAAAGTAACCTGCCAACGTACTATAAAAAAAAGTAACCTGCCACCACAGAGTTTATTACTTTCGTGCACTGTACAACGGCTTTTTCCGCAACGCTTTGGTACAGGCAGAGAAAACACTTCGCAGGCTAATCTGTAGAACATCGAATTAATAAGACTTATTGTATTTAAATATGTTAGTAAATGTACTGTAAAATCGCAAGATAAAAAAACAGCGCATGAAACAATTAAAATGTCTTCGCCTTATAATTATAGTAAGAAGATGTACTCTTTCGAAATTCCGTATGATTAAAGATGAGAGTATAAAATCTCATTTTCACTTCTAGACAAATAGTATAAGGTTGCAACTGCATTTCGGCAGAATCAAACACGATTTTTCAAAAGATTTTAGAGTTAGGGACTGAAAACTTACCTTGATGAGGATGTCCAGTCGTCGCTCGTCAAGAAGAACCACTTGGCTCTGACGACCTTCGGACATCTAGAACAAAGAAAACGAAAAGGTTCAGTCAAATAAAAACAAATCAAATATATATATTTAATACTTTGTTTTACCATTCAAAACCAGTGACAGTTCTTAATAAATACAATTCATAAAATTCTACTGCAATAAAAGATGGTAACTTATGGTAGGTTGTAATAATATTGCCAATTATTGCACATTATATATTTTATTATCACGCTATATTGCATGAAAAAGAATAGAATTTGCTTTTTCGCTAGAAATTAGCGAAACAAGTTTCTGTGATACATCACTATACTTACACAGAATAGTCAAAGTTTCTGTGACACATCATTATACTCATTCAAACTATCTCATTCTCATAAAAGCACGAATCCTCTAGTTTTAATGCAATAGCGGTATTCTTATGCAATATCTATCATCGCAGAAATTAAACAAGAATCTGCGTAATGTTTGTAAAAATGGCCTTTTTATACACATTACGCTGATTCTGTTGTTTAACTTCTCCAATAATCGTTATTCAGCGTGTTATTTTAACCTAAAATATATATCGTATTTTGTTACATACAACACTTCGATAGAAACACCGTTTTTTTAAAAAAAGAATTTCCGTTTTATTCTAAAACGATTTAGATACTTAAGAAAGTTGCATAATGCTGTTGTAGTTCTATTCCAGTGCAATAGACAGTATTTTCTGTGCTCTGATGAATGAAATGATTGATGAAATAACGAGTGATTATAATGAAACATAGAATCTCCACAGAAAATCTCAATACTTAACGAAACTGGTTAATTACAAATATATTTTTCAATACAAATTTAACAATAAAATGAAAACTGAAAGAATTTTTAATATTTTAATACATATGATTAGTCTAAATACTAAAATGATTATCGTTCGTCTCCCAGTAACTAAATCATCGAATACAGATTTACGAATACAGATTTAACACTCAAAAGTCTTATTTTTTAACGCAAAGAAAATAATAATTCGAAGGTTTAATTTCAATAGAAGTCTAACCTAATTTTAGAACCTACGAAGACAAAAAAAAGAGGCTACTACTATGTGACACGGAACTGAAAATTATTACGAACCAGAAAACATAGAAAACGAAGCGTTTCTTAAGGATTAATCTCTAACGTTTTTTCTGAACCTAACTTTGCACAGCACAGGATGATTGACCTTTAACTGCAACCAATCCGATTTTTTTACACTTTTATATAAGAATAATAAATAACAGTATAATACAACAAATGCCTAACGCTTAACAGTGCTTCAAAGATCTGAAGATATCAGCAACATCACATGACAACACGTAACATATAAAGATACATACAGTATTCGGTGAAAGAACTTTCTTAACTTCTGTACGTGCGAAGAGTAATGAATTGATGATGTAGCAATATCAGAAGTAAACAGAAGTTGATGCTAATCATCTTCTACTGCACAGCTCACAAGACGAATATATTAATTTTTAATTTCAGCTTTAGAAACGTTCTTACCGAATCTTTCTATATTCAAAAGAAGACGCCATGTCACATTACGCTATCAGATTACTTATTATCCACATGATCTCATACCATTACCCATAACTAGGAATAATAATCCAATAATATTGACATTCCCTTGGGTATGTGATTTTTCACTCACCTTTACTATAAGAATTATCTGTAACTGCTTACGAAACGGAGCAAATAAAAAGCAATAATCACGGTTTTTAACAATTAACTGATTTACCTCAAATCAATAACCATTCGAAAGAAAGTTACATGTGACTTATGAGTTAATTTTATTTTAATCTTATAACTAACTGAGGTAATGTAAAATACCGTTTAAATTATAATATTATACACAGTGATTTTTTAGCATATCCGTGAAATTAGTAAAAGACGTTTCTAACGATATATACTAAACACCTGATATACAAACATTAAGCATTATTATCTCCTTTATTTATTAATTATTATGTTTCAAACTTATACATTTCGCACCTTAATTACAAAATTGAATTTCACAATGATTCTAAACATAATTACACATATAAATGCATAAATGATTAACATATTAAAATAATAATTTTTTTAAACAACAAAATATGCATGCTGCGAATTTTTATTTATACAAGAATATGCAATCAAAACTGTCCTTCCTATTCCTATCATAAAGTCTAGCAACACATTTAATTTACCCAATTATTTCTTCTATGGTATCTGATGCATAAATAAAAGGAAGTTGTAATAACATATCTGAATATTTTCATATTGTAAATACCACATACTTTAACTTTCAATATTCTTATCGCTGGCCTTTCATTTTAAATAAGAAGAAATAAATAAAGCGTTTAAAAGATTTTCAACTCGCACGCATTTCCATACTGTAAACACGAAAAAAAAAGAATTTAATGCAATAGAAAATTGTTTGCTCAGTCTTCCAAGACCCACCCCAAAAACAGAGCAGAAACATGGTTTTTGAGAAATATTTCTTGCTTCTTTCTAACGCCTCTTTTTTAAATAATAAGAAAAGGTACGTAACTTGTCGGCCTCTTTCCCCTTACAGCAACTCAACAAAGGAGCTCGAAATGCTAATTAAAACAGCAGAAAAAGAATTTTCAAGATAAGCCTCGAAACTCAGAATTCAAGAAAATCTCGTTTAAAAAAGCCTTTTTAACAAGAGCTGCAGCATTTTCGCAGACAAAGCAGCTTTTGAATCGCTCCCAGATTCCCAGAAATATGATTTTCTTTTTCCCTCAG
>KK117449.1:775345-832622 GCA_000611955.2 Stegodyphus mimosarum | reverse complement strand
GTTATTATTATGCGAGAAAATGAGGTATTTAATTAAAACTCAAGAGGAGGAACAAGCGACAAGCAATGGATGTTTTCTTAACATGTATACCCCCCTCCAAACTCGGAGCAAACGCCCCGTTCTCTAATTATAATTCTTTTAAATGGAGATCTTTTAAGATTAAAAGCAAAAGAACTTTTCTCTGAAGATTCTCTTTTAGAGGGAAATTTAATGAATAAAATTGATGATGAATATATGGAGTTACAAAACAGATTATTCAAACAAGCAACAAAGCAAATTAAAAGAACCCCTAATTTTTTTTTTGATTTTTTAAATTTTGTATTAAATGAAGCTTACGTCTAATATAATAACAAATCTATGCATGGGTTAGTGGTTCTAGTATTTCTTAACCTTACGGTCCTCTTCTATCATATACACCTTCTACAATTTCTTCACTAACTGTGCCTATTATTGTACAGTAAATGCTCCCAAAAAGTACAGCATTACTATATTATTTTAATAAATATATTATAACACCCCAACATTTAATACACCATACTAGAAAAATAAATAATATACGTAGTAAAATAAATATACAACGAAACAAAGAAACATAATACCACAGATTTCGTTCTTCGGTAGCAAGACAACGGTGATCCTTCAAGCATTGCAATTTAAAGTCTGAGACAATTTAACCTGGATATTATTTCGTAATTCTGAATGTATTATCAACATTAACTGTGATCTAACGTAAGAAATTTCTAACATGAAGCCTATTCATCTCAGACTGCCAGCTATATTTTGGAGTTAGCATGCTATCACATAGGGCACAAAAACCAGTTCATATGATGAATGCTAGGTATGAGCAACTTCATTGATAGGCATGGAGACAGCGCTAAATCAAATTAAAACGTAAAACGTAAAGTCTATGCTATTATGTATTCAGTTTTGCGTCACGACTGGTAAGCAGAAAAACATCAGAAATGCAGATAAGACAAATTCACACGACGACAGCATCTGCATTACCAGACTAGAATACTTATAAGATGCATTTAATGGACACTGCGCTGGGTAAATTTTGTTTAATACATATTCTCTGAAGCATAAAACCACTAAATGATGGTTGTTGGTGCAGTAACAAGATGACTACCTTTGAAACATAAGAATGCAATCTCAGTGGAATGTCGCATCCAATATCCAGTACACAAGCGTAAGAAATTAATGTCTTATGAGGATAAAAATTACAGAATAGTTTGGATCTCCGAGATAGCATAATATAAAAAAACTGATGTGTACACCACATGACTTTCTTGTACGGAATATTAAATTATACACACTTTTTCTTGCATTTCATTTAAACTTATTGGATCCAATTCAGTCTACTTCGTCGATAGCGCATAAACCACAATAGAATAAATGCACTCTTTAAAACTCACCATATTTGTTTACCATAGTGACACTCTGGCGCTAGGTTCACTTAGCAAAGTCACATCTCATTCATTTTATAACTCAGAATGCACAAAAATTACGTATATCATCTGAAGAATTATCTAACCGTTGTCACATGTTCTATTCAAACACTATAATAAATCTAAAACGATCAAAGAAAAAAAAAAAAAAAAAAAAAAAAAAAAAAAAAAAAAAGAAAGAAAGAAAGAAAGAAAGAAACAGTTTTGTCAAAATGATTCAGTATTTCTCATTCAATTAATTCAGTTCTCACTTCGCGATAAGACAGAAATGCATAAGAACTCAAAATATCCATATTAAAAATTACGAAGTAAATCTTAAACACTTATTTCCTCGAACAAATTCCAGAATGGGTTAAGCATGATTTAATTCGCATTAAGGTGTTATCTTTGTTAATGCAAAGCTTAGTTTCTCTAGATTGGCAACAAATCCATTATTCTGCTAAGTTTCAAATGTAAACAAAGATGGCTGCTATGGTAATAATAATTAGGCTTAGGCGCACTCAAACAACTTTCAAATTGTTGATAATTCTAGAAATATTGCATGAACGTTTACTAAAGACATAAAAGCATTACCCGGAAGATAAGAACAAAATAATTCAATCCTTTTTAAAGCAAAAAAATACACAATTTACAAACATATGAGATTAAAGAAACTGAGATCACTGAGCCGAGTAACAAGTGGATATATATACATGTAAAAATACGATGGCTTTGCTCTTTGCGAACTAGCAACCTTTAATTAATTATCTGCAATTCAGGATCTTCCCCTAGACCAGCACCTTCTGGAACATTCGCGCCTGTTACATAACCTCCTCATATAAATGCTGCGTCATAAGTTTTCATACACAGATGCCTTCTCGCCTTCGTCCTGCTAACGCCTTCGCTAAGCTCCTCTTTCTTTCTTAGAACGTTATGACGTATTAAAGTCAGTCGTATCTAATAGATCAATTACTGAATAAATTATTTTAGTAACTTCATCTGGGAAAAATCACCTGCTCTAAATTAAAATAAAGATATGCTGTTAAAAGTGAAAGTCCTGAGTCGTATTTTTCTCCATGGTTCAATCATCCCAGCTTCGTCAAACATCTGCCAAAACGTGTAATGGAAATAGCCTCACCACTCACCCAAGCTGTGTTGGAATAACTGAAATATATACTATATTTATATACTTTTGGTGCGGCCGATTGTAACCAAAATAGGAGGTGAACATCTACATGTTATTAGAGTCCTAAACACAAAATTTCAATGTTCTGAGGGTATTCGTTTTTGAATTATGTGAAATACATACGCAAGTACGTACGTACGCACAGATGCCACGAAATAATCTCTTCGGAATCCATTTTAAATCAGTTTTATAACTTTTTGGTTGGAAAAGAATCCTTTATTCTGTCCTTACGTACAGATCTCACGCAAAAACATCGTTAAATTGCATTCGATAGCAGTCAAAATGGATATTTTCGTTGAAGTATGATACCCGAAATTTTTCACGGTTACAATACTTCCTTTTTAGATCGTATAAGGAAGTAATGAGACGCAAAGCATGAATATCTGAAAACCAAAGAAGGCACAATACTTTATTCCTGGAAAATTAGCCCCCGGAAATTGAATAGATATGTATTTATATAAGATGTAAAATAATTTTCAGCCCATTTACATGGAAGTACACCGTATACAAAATTTAAATGTGTAACGACTACAAGGCGAACTGCAATCGATGTAATATACATTGTAACGTTTAGTGTAGAAATTTAAAGACTTCTTTTTTATGTTCGAACTGTTCTTCCTATCTGACATTTCTGACGGTAAAAAAGAGGCGCTTTCCGATTGATACACAGTTAACAAACCACCACAACTTTAATTAAATCTTAGTAGCGTGCCACAAAGGATTGAAAGGCCATGCGTTGCGAGACTTAATATTAAAATTTCTCAAAAAGGTTGAACCCTAATTAGAAAGTTATTTATTTCCTAATAAAGAGTTTTGGGTGAAAGAGTTAACTATTCGTGCTCACTTTTGTCTCATAATAAAAGGAAATATAAGTGTATTTCCCTTTCTTTTACTACTTCCAGCAAACAATCAACTGTAACTGCATTTACCTTTTATTCTGCCACAGACAGATTTTTCTGATTACATCGTATTTCGATTCATTGCTATAAACAGCAATTCTGATAAATGTACGGGAGTTGAGAATTTTCTAGTAATTATAAAAGTACAAATTTGCACAGGAAAAGCGTAGCACAAATTTACCTACACGAGATCCTAAAAATCTCGATATTTTAGAATATAAAATCAGCAAATCGGCAAAGCAATAGTGAGGTTTACATGTGAAGACTTAACATACAGACATATGTTTGGGGTATAAATAACACTTTAGTTCACATTTTAACCGATAATTGAACATCGTTATAACATGCAACTTTTGAGTTTCCAAAATAAATAAATAAATAAATAAAAAATCTAAAATGATTCAGATTTTAAATTACTTCCAAAGGGGCGTTTTTTTTAACGGTTTGTGTGTATCCTTTACTTATTAAATACCATATTCTTGGCACTTAAACCATAAAATCAGTTCAACATCAATATCGAAAATAATTTTAAAATGAGCATATCTTTAGAATTTCCGATACACATTTTCGCGCGCTGGAGATAAAAAGGTCCCCCCCCGCAGAGTGTTGCCATTGCTCGCTTTTAAGTCATTGAGTTTGTTAATCAAAAATTCGTTAAAGTTTTACAAAATATGAAACAGATAATGAAACAAATTCAAAATTCGGGCTTCCAGATGCCCATATTCCGGTGGAAACGTACGTTATTCAAAATTGGAAGGCTCTAGGTACCGTTGTTTTATAACAATGCGAGAAACATACATACATTTATGCAAATTCTTCATTATTTACTTTCTTTAAACATAATACGAGGCGATAATGTTTGTGGCAACAATTTGAAAAGTTGCAAGGTTTTAGTTAAACTAACAAAGTTTTATTTTAATTTAAATCTTTCTATCTCTTCTCATTTTCAACTTCCCGTTAGAAGAAGCGCGCGTTTTTAGCTTTATGCTAATTTGAAGTGGAGCCAAGTTCTATTTAAACCAGAGGTAGAAACCTCTCAGTGCGAGAGAGCTTTTAGTCTCAGACCACGATCATTCTATTTGACGTTCGCCTGACCAGCTAGCAGTTAAATTCTAAGCCATAGTGCTTGTTACGTAATTGCTTATTGAAATAAATCCAAGTGCGTTGGTATTAGTAAATCTTGCTACGTACCATTTAGTTAGAGGACAACCTCGCGTATAGCTCTGTGAGCTACGATTAATTTAATTTCTATTTAGCTTTAGTTTAAATTTATCTGATTGTTCATTTTAAACCCAAGTGTGGTCTTTTACTTTCTGTATCCCTCCCGAGTTGGGAAGCGGTTGTAAATAATTGTGATCTAATAAAAGAGGATTTTAAATCCCTTTCAAGTGCAGTTCTTCTACCAATTAATCACAGTATCTATCACCATAACATAGCTGCATTCAGCTCCCTGTTCCAGCTCAGGACTTTAAGGGGTTCACGAAGATGTTTTCCAAGAATATGCACCGAACACTCAGTCCTGACAAAGTGAATCAACGCAAAATGCGAAAACGAAAACAACAGTCCTTCAGAGACAAAGCCTCTTGGGACTAAAAAAAAAAACTATATATGCGTTTGAGATTTCAGATATGGACTATGAATCATTAGTAACGCTCTCAAAACGAATCAATAGTTTATAATATTAATCTACCTCATTCTATTCTTATAGCATGATACCAACAGCGCCATTTATCAATTTATATCTGAACTGAAATATCTTTTTTCACCAGCTCCCCCCCCGCCAAAACCACCTTTGTAATTAAACCATATTCAAACATGCCAGTTTATTGATTTTGTATAATTCTTTCATGAGACCAAATTTATGGTGTAGGCTATATTTCTACGAACCCACTGGAAGCGAGATACGAAAGGAATTCTGCGCATATGGTGAAAGGAGAGATGTCTACCCGCTGCACGTGGAAGGGCACTGGTCCCCCCCACACACACACCATGAGGGGGAAAGGTTGTAACTAGTATTTGCGAAAACCATCAGGTTAGCACGTACGTGTTTTCTATAGGCACTGCTGTGATCACAAGTAAATGTGCAGCCATAGCATACCAATTTTATATATGTTTGTGCATGATATCATCTTACTAGCAAACTGAACGAATAATTGCACTGGCGATTAATCATTAAAGCTAGAACTCTCATCAGACGAAGTTACAAGCTAGATATAAGGAAAATCTCACACACTGCTCGTTTACTTAAGCTATCTTTCATTTCATACGGAAGGTATATGAAACTGGGAAGAATGAACGAGTGAAACGAGCCTCATACATTCACCTCAATTAGGTTTCGCTATCCTATATTGAAAATCCAATTCTCCACTAAATCAACAGCAGCAAACGCCACATGTTCGTACAGCATCGCCAGTATTTCAGAACCGGGTGGTGGTTGGCAATGACACGAAATCTTCACATTTTTTTAAGCTCAGATCTTATTACTTTCCTCCTCCTCTCTAGCTCAGTCCCCCTCTTACACATGGAGGAACATTAAATTCGCGGAATTCTAGCTTATTATTTCTAAGGACATTTCCCGCCAGATCCGCCGGTGATTGGGAGAAACAAGACTTGACAGCTGGATTTCATTATCCTCTGCGACAAGATAAGAGGGGAACGAGATTAAGTAGAAAAAGCTGCAAATAATTCAAAAAGAAAGAGAGACAGACTTAAACGAGAAATTGAAACACGAAATCAAAACGAAAACAGCAGAAAATGAATCTTTCTCCCACTTTTAATTTATAGCTTAAAAAAAACTGGGTATTTTGAGATGGATAAAAATGTGAGGATTTTAGAATTAAATCGGTTTCCACTTCTTGCCTCAGGGATGAAGATGCTAAAAATATTGATTTTTCCATTTATAATTCCATATTTTATGAAAAATCTTATCTAAGAGCTCCGAAACTTGGACTTAAAACATGATTCATGAAAGTTTAAGATCCTCTTCCATAGGATTAACATTTTTTCTCGATTCCAAGAACAATTTTGCTAAGGTTTTTCAGAAAAAAAGCCTATATTTAGTAGAAATGTGAAAAGATTCCGAAAAATGAAATTGATTCAGTCGAGACATCTGAAGTTTCATTCGATGTAATGCAAAAAAAAAAAAAATACGTAACTGTTGATTGATTTAATGTTTCAATTTTTATTAAATCATATTCCTTGAAACGCCTATTCTACACTGGTTATTATAAATTAAGGAAAAATCACAAAAATCACGATTACTGAAAAAGTTACATGTAGAATTTTATAAAACTTATCCACAATATACAACACATAGTAAGGTATCAAATAAGATAAAAAGAAATTACCAGACAAATTATGGTAGTATAGAAATTAGCCCATGTATAAAATGAACAAATCGAAGGTGCCAGTTTGCTACAGGAAAAGTACCTTCGATATGGAATATGATCGCCTCTAGAAGCAATACAGCACATACAGCGATGTGTGATGCTTTCAATTATGTGGTTTATCAGTTCCATAGGAAGCGAGAGCCATTGCTCTTGCAAAGCAGTTGCAAGCGCGGTAAGGGTCTGAGGAGGCGAATTGAGAGCAGCTAGACGTGTCCCTAAAGCATCCCAAAAGTGCTCGATAGGCTTCAAGTCCGGGGATCGAGCTGGCCCCTCCACGCGCATAATTGTTTCCGGTTCCTGTAACAGGAAAGCATCACCTATTGCCCCGGCATATGGGCGCACAAAAGCATCAAGAATGTCATCTCCATAAACCTGAGTATTCACGATTCCCCTTGGAAAGACATGGAGGTCTGTGCGTCCACCCAAAGAGATGCCACCCCCAACACAGACACTGCTTCTTCCGTATGCATCTCTTTCACGGATGTTTGACGGATAATAACGGGTTCCAGGTTTTCTCCATATCAAACAACGCCTACTATCGCTTTCTAGACTAAACCTGGACTCATCCGTAAAGAAAACAGCTCTCCATTGATTAGGCGTCCAGTGGACATGTTGTCTTGCCCACTACAGACGGTCTCTCCTATGGCGTGACATGAGCGGCACGCAGATGGTTGGTCGCCTCGCATGCAGATCACCTTTGTAAAACCTTCCACGCACAGTTGACGTTGACACCAACCTTCCGGTGGCTACAGCAAGAGAAGATCTAAGAGAGTCGCGCACATAATGTCGAATATCGGCGCTCATCGTAGCAGTTGGGCCGTCCTTGGCTGAATCCCTAGATGCCGAATCTGTGGTTTAAAATTGCCTCCAAAGTCTTTGTCCTGCCTCTAGTCTCCCAATGGCTCTCTTTCGTAGTTCTGCAGGCAAATGATGCCTGGAGGTCATTGTTACGAATTGGCTATCTCAGATTTCTGATGTCACTATCACAGTGAAATATGTGGGCTTGCTCTCAAACATGGACTTTATGCTCTTCCCAGATGACGTATTTCGAGTGCAGCGCCACTAATTTACATATTGCAGGTTTACTCAGCTGCTCTTACTTGGCAACATATTCAAATTTTACATGGTTTGGCTTATTTTTGAGGGAGTTATCGCTACTTTTGTGATTTTTCCTTAATTTATGAAAACCAGTGTATTAACTCCACTTGAGACATTTACTGGAGTAATGTTATTTATTTATTTGTTTTTATTTTTATTTATTTATTTTATTTTATTTTATTTTTATTTCATTGAATGTAATAAGTTAAAAGTTTGGGGGTGGGAAGTAAGCATAGTCAGGTATATTTCCTAGGATTAAAATATTTATCAAACGTTCAGCCAAAGTATGACAAGGAATACAGAAATTCAGTTGTATATTTGTTGAATCCATGTAACAGGTCTCATGGCTTTCTATGATCAGGTGATTTTGAAGGCAAAGAACTCATATATTTCACGACACAGGGACACCTATTTCAGTAATAAAAGAGATTTAAGTGAAGCTAGCTCTTATTTATACAAAACGCAGGAAAAAACATGAAAAATTTCACGTAGGCTTCGCGAGATTGGTATTACTTTTAAGCAAAATGCTACAATTATTTCATAAAACATAGAGGCTAGATGGCCTCTAAGGGCGAGTAGATACTGGAAAACTCATATTTCACCCTGGATTTGATTTTGACTACGAAGCAGCATAAAAAATAATTCTAAAGAAAGTATCACCTTTTCCCCAAACCTAGAAATAGGAATAAAAATACCCTGATGCTATAATCCGAAGCCTAAGCCGTTAAGAAATAACCATAAAAATCAATCAGATACGAGTACACCGCTAATACCATAACAGCTAATTATATACCTAGTTTAACGTAGCTAGTCAGCCGGTAGTGAACCCAATTAAAGAGTTGCCTTCTCTAATAACCATTTATTATGGAAGTTCCTTTGTCCAGGTTTCTATAAGAAGCTCTCCAGTTCCAAATTCTTCTAGAATACACTATTGCACGCTACACTACCTTTCTCTCTTTGAAGAAGCTTTGGTTAAGAATGCTGCTTAGTATTTTGTTATGTGTTTTAATCAGCGAAACCTTTAAGAGGTAGTAGTTAAAAATTATCATAATTACAAATGGATTAAATGGATATTTTTTTTCTTTTTTCTTCCTGTAAATAGCACACATTTCTCACAATGTAATCAAATGATATTGTAACACACGAAATACTCCAAATTACCAACGACTGAAGACATCATTATTTGATTTGATAATTAAATCAGTTTTCAGTTGCTTATTTGGCATAAATATTAAAGAAATAAGCACGAGTTACGTAGTAATATCTATTACTGATCGTTAAATGGTTACATAAGTTAGTTGTCAATTAATTATATTTCATATTCCAAAATGCAACAAAAATAAAATGACATACAAGTTGAAACAAATAATAAACGTAAAGCATTTCCGCTAAACAACATAAAATACGTTGTTAAGAAACCATTGTATTCACGTATTCTTACTTGTGTAACATGTATGTAAATAAATCATACTAAAGTAAATCTGCTGCCCAGCTGTTTTAGTGGTTAGCAACGCAGACTGCCGTACCGATGGATAGGATTCAAATTCCGGAGAAGACGTGGATGTTTCTTGTGCTTGTGCCGCAAGGGTAATACACGGCGACTCAAAAGTCTTTCAAGAGGTTGGGGATACAAGAAGAGAGATGGGAGACCCTCGGACCGCCTACCGGAGTGTTCTTGCTCAAAAGTCGAGTGGAAGCTTAATACGTAGCAAAGCTAGATGATACCTAGTATGTACCTATGGTAGAGCATGGGTGTCGGCCTTGCTAAACCTCTACATGTACTAAAGAATATACAAACAGTATTCGTGAGATAAGCACGACTGTTGTTCGTACTCCATGTGCAAATTGACAGGTCAGTAAAGAAGCATGGATTAAAGATATGGGTATATCTGGTATTGATTACAATAAGGCATTTGTGCTCATGACCACCTTAAATGTGAACTTGGGATGGCATTCGAGAATTTCTTTTCCTCCGCACCCAAACCACATAATAGGAATTTCAAACTGATGGAATTTATAAGCCTTTATTTCTCAAAGCTGCTGTTTACAAATATCACTCGACAAATATGCAAGTCTTAATAGGAATTTTACACACAAGACCCACTGCTTGGAATATGCGTCAGCTAACAATTATACCAATGAGGAAGCAACTAACGGATATAGTTTTATTTATATTTTCATGTACATGCTGAGTATCTCAAATTAATTATCCAAATTATTGTACCAACTAAAACAAAACTATTGGCCATACAGCATCGAAATATTATTACATAAAATTACTATGAAAGACAAGGGAAAAATTTAATCTCAAAATAAGACAAGAAATATTACAATAAAAAAAGATATGACGTTAAAATGCGCGCTTTTTACTAAAGTCTATTTATTAAAATTTACTTTTCTCACGAAAAAATAACTCAATATCTCAAATCAAAAGAAAGGTTCATTATTTTTAATGGGAAATCGCACGAAACATCTCGTGCCTCGCACGAGAAATTTATTCTTTGAAGGAAACAAATAAAATTAAAAATATAATCAAATGGGTAATTAAAATCGATCTCGTCCAGTACTTTGATATAGAACTTCATCGCCATTCTTGAAAAGTAAAAGGAAATAAAATAGCATTTTTAGTTTAAAAAAAATATAACGTATTCTAAGGCCTTTACCACTCAGTAAAATACATGGAAAACCATCCGTTTGGTACTGCTATAGGGTTAAGCAGAGGTTATTAGAACGGATGTTATATACGTAATCGAGAAAACTGAATGATTAAAAAATGAACTATTTATAAAACATATTTGCTATAACGTACACAGGCCATATGAAAAGCTAGATTTTATTTTTGCAGAAGCTTCCTATGCATAACATTGAAAACATTCTCTGCAACTGGAAATTTAAGAAATTTTATACTTGGAAGTACGTATAAGAATCAATATATAAGAAAACAAAGCCTCTCACAACCTTTATACGACCTCCCTCCTGTACTTAAAATCTGCTTAATTATTTACATAAAAGAGTGATGGGCCCACTATGTATCTAAGAAAGGATACCTTAGCGAAAAATGGCTCAAAGTTAAGCTTAGTATGTTCAGAAACACGAAAACCTCATTCAACCAATTCGCTCAGTCGCTAGGAATCAAATCCAAGATGAACTCCAAGTGTTCCAAAACTTTATTAGTCCAGCTCAAAATCCGGTCATTTTTTGGCTTCAAGTGATGTCTTCAAGTTATATGGTCGTGTTCTCCCATGCATTTTTTGCTCTTTGATATTAAGTGGTCTGTGGTGATAACTCTCTGGCATCTCCAGCTAGAAAGTGAAAGATTCATCGTTTGAATCCTGGTAAGGGTACAACTGACTGTTCACATTCCTTACTTCGAAAAATTACAAACTCTCAAAGTTATTAAAAGTGTTTTTAAAACATGATTACACAAAACTATACCTCATCCATGTAATAGTACCCTGCGTAATAACCTGTGTAATTGTTTTTATATAGTGATTAAGTTTTATTATTACACAAAATACACTAAAATAAATTCTCTGACATTTTCGTTCTTCGCGCAGATTTTTTTTTTTATACTGCAGGCTTCGCGAAATTAGTTAATCAATTCTTTTGCACCTTCAGTAACCTGATAGGAACTATCCAAATATTTTCCGTAAGAGCTCTTATGTGGCAATTTATTTATTCTTAGCCATACGAAAGTTTACAGAAAAACTACAGTATTACAGATTAAAAACAGGTGGCAAGTTGCTTATCTATTGTTCGGGCTTTTACTTCTCCGTAAGATTTGCATAAATGTGAATTTCATATAAATATTGTCATCGATTCGGCTTAGGGACAGTCTGAAGTCTTCAAACGAAACTATGCTTACCAGCCAACTAATTGTACGGCGATAAATATATAACTATATTTAATTCTCATATAACTGTATTACCCTATCTCAGAAAAATCAACATTCTTATTTCCTCTACGGAGCGACTGAAGCGAATATGTTTAATAAACTTATCTATTAAATAATTTCAGAATTATATGCAATGAAGATATATTTCAATAACATGATAAGGAATTTATTATTTCCTAAATTACTTTTTAATCATATTATTAAAATTTCTAAGATCTACATTTTTCTTTCTTCAGACTTTAACCTTCAATTAAAGTCTGAAGTCTCATCTTCTTACCCACAAAAAGTTACACAAAAAGTCTCATTTTCTTATCCACATTAACTTATCTTCAAGTCTCATCTTATCCACAAAATTTCATTTAGATTCGATATAGATTCATACTTTTCGCAACGTTTGTGGTGTGAATCAGAATTAAAGAAAAAAAGAAATATATTGCTGGAGCTTTCTGCAAATCAGTGGATTAGGTTATTAGAAGAGGGTAAAGCACATGAGGGTTATCTGCCTATGAGGAAGGATGCCTTCAGGGAGAACTTTCTAATCCACGTTACACATGGGGACAAACCACGGAAACCAACCATGCAGCCAAGCTGTTCAGCTAGGATTAAGTTTCCAGTATTCAACAATCTTGACCAGTCGGTCACTGGTGAAACTATAAGGTATTTCACCGGCCTTCTTAGCAAGCCTTCGTAGTGTAATGGTCAGCACACTCGGCGCGTATTCGAGAGGTCCGTGATTCGAGCCCCGGCGAGGGCATTGCTCATTTTTCACCTCTCCTGCTTAAAAAATATCTAATGTCTCTACACTGGCGCCCGAATTAAAAAAGGTGGTGGATGATGATTCTCCAACACAAGGATTTGGTGACTGGGTCCCCTAACCATAATGCCCTTTAAAAGGGGGAGTATATAAGGTATTTCTCCAGCCTTCGTAGTGTAATGGTCAGCACACTCGGCGCGTATTCGAGAGGTCCGTGGTTCGAGTCCCGGCGAGGGCATTGCTCGTTTTTCACCTCTCCTTCTTCGAAATAGTCTAATGACTCTACAAAGGTACATTTCAGTGAGAACCTGTAAAACAGGAAGTTACAAAGCTTCGAAATGCAGTTCACAAAGGTTTCATTTCAAAATATCAAATAACAATTGGAGCAAAATCAGATATAACCGTTTTCCTATGTATAATCTCCGCGAATAGCTATAATACGAAAATAGAAACACAGTCGTAAATATATCAGTTTCTTCCTTTGCGCTGAAATAATAATGTATTTCGACGATGATTTTACTTTAAAGCCTACTTTTGTAGAGAAAGGTCTGTTTAGCTTTTGAAATATAATAACCTTGACATAGTTTTTTTCATCACAGGCGGGAGTTCTTGAGAGAAAAAACTTATTTTTTTTATAAAGAGACTAACGCTATCTTTTCGTTTGGGACTTCTAATTTTTTTATATATATCATTTTGCATATATTATCCAATTAATTTCTATGCATTCTCGTGTTTATGTCTGAGAAAAATGAAAATACAACGTGAAACACCTCATTATAAAACACTGAGTTCTCTATAATAAAAAGACATTACCGCAAGCTCCTTAACGTAAAATTATTTTTCAATTATGTTAGTAATCAAGACAAACATCTTCAAGTGAGGGAAAAAAGTACAGCTATGTTATAAAAGTAAAAACGCTTTTTTAAATCTAAGAACAGCTAATTAATGACAGAGGAAAGAGTAGTCAGTACTTACTTAAAAAAATATATATATATAATGAGTTACGCGTCTTTTAATATCCCTTCACCCCCTTCCAGTTTCATCATAACACATCGTTAACATAATATTTTACTCTTTCTTGTCATTCGTTACAGTTGAACTTGGAATTGTTCAGATATTATGTTCAGCTGAATATGATACTTTTATTCAAATAGCAAAAGTAACATTTTCATTTCACTTAGTAAGAAACTTTGTGGTGCCGTACAGTGTAGGCGAAGCATCACGTGATGATTACATCAGTTTTCTTTTGTTATATTTTGTGATGCCTCATACCGTTCTACAGATGTGACCTTGCTACGTCGGAAGACAAAAAAACTATCGGCTGTATGAAAGTATAAAACCACTGTGATTTAGAGTTTAATTTTAGTCGCAGAAAATTACTGCTTTCAATCTCTTCTCCTACAAAATTCAACAGCTTTCTTTTGTAATCGAAAGAAATAAGTACACAATGGAATCATTGCTCGCAAATTATCACAGAAAAATATAATTTGAAATCAGTGATAATACACTAAAAGCTCCTTACATTATAACGTTCTCTTTCGTGAAATAGATTTAAAAAAAACATTTCGGGCTGCTGGGATTAGAAATGTATTCTAAAAGATGTATTCCAATTAAAAATATCACGAAATAATACGCGTTTTAATGACTTTGTAGTTAGACATTAGCGATCTATTGGGCCCAAAGAAATTCCGAATGCAAACTTTTTATTTGGAATGATACGTTTTAAACTACACATGATAGATCTACCTAAAAAAGATCCCCTACATAAATCAAATCAAATTTCTCTTTCTACATTTAAAAAAAATCATTTTTGCAATATTTAGAAAAAATTATTGATTATTTTTAAAAAAGTGAAAAGTCACACAGAAAGCATTAAAACTTTATTTCACCTTGTACTTTTAAGATTAAATTTTTTTTTAAACTGGCATTTGCGCAGTTGGCCTTCGATTTGGGGATTTACCAAGATGCGCATATAAAGTTACGTGGACTCGCATACATAACTTTATGGACCCTTTGTATTCACATGTCTAGATAATCCCCCTCCCATGTGTATATATTTTGTTTGCAAAATGAGGTACTCCGTCAAGCGGTGAATTGCCGTTGGTTTATTAGGAACTCGGCAATTCACCGTGAATATGAAATACCTGAACTCCATGTTTACATAGCAAAATTAGCAGAAAAGTTTAATAATATCCCTAAGGTTCAGAATCCCGCAATCCCAATTCTGAACCTTGACTAACATAGCTATGCAAACAGAGAAAGGCCGCTAGCGGTCCTTGGGCACCTTCCCTAGATCCTTGACTCCTACCCTGTATATATTGCATTTATATGTGCTTGTATTTCTATATGTGTTATGTGTATTACATGTCTGTGTCAAAAAATATGAAAAAAACTTTAAAAAAAAACTCATATAACTTAAAAAAATTATACCAAAAAAAGTATATAAGCTAAAATAACATGTATATATATATATTTCGTATGTATATTGTTTGGCCATATGCAACCATTCAGAAAGTTATTTAACCAGTTATCTCTGCTGATAGTGAATTTTAAACGAGCTATTTATTTAAATTCTATTGAATGAACTGTTTGCGCGATTTTGGCATTTCTTTTTTCATTTTTGCACTTATCCCTACTCGTAGTCCGCCTCGACCTTCTAGACTACTGGTAGTTCGGCCTAACTTTGTCTCTATCGGCTTACATCGTCTCGACGTTCTTGTACCTGCTATGAACTTATGACAATAACTGCTTATCCTCAGTCACGACTTATGCCATTTAACTTACTTTACAAACTATATGCATTCGAAAATCAGCGACACGTTGTACTGGGGTAGCGCTGTCCGTGCGGGAACCCGAATCACAAACACCGTTTGCCTGAGTCGAAGTTTAAACAATATTGCAATTATTTCCTCAATCCCTTGTGGAGAAAATGTAAATTAACAGATAAGTTCAACACAATTCCATATATTATTATGAATATTGTAAAGAAAAAATATTAAGATAATTAAATAATAAGTTTAAAGAAACAAAAACTACGACAAACGAACAAAAAAAGTTTCCGTACGGTATTTACATAGTTTATGGAAGAACTTTGTCATGTAAATCAAATTATATTTAATGATCGGTAGATCCTGCTATAAGCTATATTACTTCTCTCAAATGTTGTGGCACGACTCCCAAGAGTTTTTCTAATGCGAAATGCTGCTCCCAATGTCCAATGTCCTTAGTGGCACTTTTTAGTTTAATCTTTTTCTTAATGTCATATTTTTGAGTCCACAACCGATTTCTTCCCATAAATGTTCGATGGGGGTTAAATTGGAAGACTGGGGTGGACTATAAAGCTGCTATTTAACATTATACGGGTACCATACTTGACAAATTTAAGAGATGTGTTCAAGATCATTGGTTTCAGGAAAGTAAATGTACCTCCAAGGGAAAAGTTTTATGCTCTGGTTAAGGCATTTTGCTTTAAAATGTCAAGATACATACATCTATCCACATTTCCTCCCGTAAAATATAAACTATCGACACCAGCAGCACTCATACACTCCGAAACCATGATACCTCCGCCACTGTGTTTAACAGTTCCACATAAATTCTTTAACAGTTCCACATAAAGTTAGCATCCATTGGTCGGGTTTTCTACAGATCATGATTCCACCATCTGACCCATAGATATTAAGTTTTGATTTATCCATAAAATGGACCGATTTCCAGAAAGATAAAGGTTTACTTCATGCTTCTTTGGGCGCTCGAGGCGTTTTTTCTATTGTAGAGACTTATTAAACACTTCTCATGAGCCTTGCGTCCATTCCAACCTGCTTTTTAATAACATTTCTCACCGTTTGAGGTGTCACTTCAATCAGTCTTTAAGTCAGCTGCGACTTGAGATGCACTTCAAGGATTATCTTTATTTTTACTCATAACGTTTCTTTTATGCAAAAGGTTTAGCTTCGGAGGTCTTCATCGATCTCTGTCCTCAAAAAAATTTCACCGGTTTGTTTCATAAATAATTCAGTATTTCGTAACTAAATCACGAGCTCAAGAATATCTTTAGAATTTCCATTTTAAGACGATCGGCTACAAGCTAGAATTAAATAACTGTTGCTGCCATGTCTTTGTGACGCCTTGCGTAAGATCCAGTTACGAAAATTTACTAAGGGCCATTTACTAAGAGTAATCAGGATTAATTTACATATTGTACATGGAAACATTTTTTGCATTACACTTCGTAACAACTCCTAAATATTTCAATTAAAATACTTGCCGTGTTTTGTAAAATAGACATTTATTGTAAATTAATTTTAAAGATTCAAATTAAGCCTATTTCATTAGTTACTGCAGTTAGGAAGCAAAGATTAGAAATTATGCTAATGTATTCGTAACTTTGGTTTTTATACGGAAACTTTTTTTACGCATTGTATTAGCAGAAGCAAGGGGCTACTGGTTTCTTTCATTAGAACAAAATACATGATAATTACTTTTACGGTTTATCTTCACATCTGTTTATATTTTATTCGAATTTACGAATTCATGCCATGCGTTACATAATAAGTGAAGTCCGCAAATGTTTGCTTTCAAAGACGTTGTCAAATTTGAACCTTTTTATAGAAAAACAGTTGTGTTTATTTTATGGAAAATTAATGACAAAATATCCTAGTAGTAAGTACACTTCTTCTGTGCTAGATTAGGTTATTTGAATATGGCAAATAACTAAAAGCAAGTAAGGGCTATCTGCGTAAGGGCAAAGAACACAAGGGCTATCCTCGTAAAGGGAATGATGTCTTCACGAAAATCTTTCTAAGAGATATTGGCTCATGTTCATATTACACATGCAGCCATACCTGACTACTTGATTAACTTTAGAATAGGCACTTCAAAGCCATTTCTTCAACCCAAACTATAACTCATAACTACGGCAGAGAGATCAAATTCTTTAATTTGCTATAATCTCCTAATTACCTCTGCTCGATGATGACGATCATAAATGCGGGGAGGGTAGGTACAACCTTGAAATGCCTATTTTAAAGTAATGGACTACAGCAAAATATTCGTGTCTTCCATCTTCCAACACTTGCCACACGACAATAAAATTAAAAAAAAAAAACTGGAAACTTTTTAAAGAACTCCAGAAAATGCAGTTTGTTATAAATTGCTTGAATGAGAATTTGTATATTTTAATCAACATTTCGAAGTTTTGTTTAATGTAAAATACGAAATATGCTTAACATAAAACACGACACGAATTTTCTGAAATACGTATTGATTGAGATAATTAAATCATGATCGCATACTTTATACCCAAGCGTATTCTGAACAACATACTCGACAACAAATAAAATAGTGAATATTCCAACAATGGAACTCAGCCATAAACTCAGACATTGGAATTGCAGAAAACTTTCAAAATGCTGACGTTATGAATGGCCAATCAGGAACATCAATGGAAGAATCAGTCCCCATGCCGAGGCAATTTCATTCACTATTATCTATTCGCTGCTTCGGAAGATGACGTCATGCAACAGCATGTCCACTCACTCCTATTGCATTCAATTTGAAGCCCCAATTACGTTAGATTACAGCCATGCAAGTGATTAAACAAGCAGGCAGGGGGGCAATCTTACGTAATTAGGGCTAGAACAGCACAAAGGTTGGGCGGAACACCAAACAAGAGAATGGTTCTAGGAAAACATTCTCACGACAATTACAAAATTGAAGCCATTTTCTAACGATAGAGATGTCAATGATAATGAATTATTCTTAAAATGCTAAGCAGGAGCTTTTGTTAATTTACAATTTTTTACGCTTTAATGAGACATCAAAGAAATGATTGTGATAATTGATTTTCACTAGCAAAATGATTCCGATTCGTATCCTATTCGATTATGGAATGATGTGTCACTTTATAAAACCTCAGGATTATGAATTTAGCTTTCAGAAAATAAAAGTTAGTTAAAAAAATGAAAACTTTCAGAATCTTGCACTTAAAAGAAAAAGCTGGTAGCATTACCGTTTCCATGACAATAAAATTTCATATCAATTATTATATTTTGAAATATTCCTGTAATCACATAATGGACAGCACTTTTAGTAGGACTAACTAATGCATAATCACTTATGGGATCAAAAACAAAGATGGAAGATTCGAAATATAAGATTTTGACACACAGATAAAGGCTGAGGTGTAAAAAAAAAGCTTTTTGAATTCATCCGAGAATTTTCCGTAATGGTGTTGTGGCAAGAGTAGTTAATTATCATTTGCTTCATCAAACAATGCCATCTGGGGGCCACTTTCAGGTTTTAAAAAAAAATGTTATTAGTCAGTAACTCGTTTCCATCAACTGTATCAATGCCATTCCACAGGCAAAGGGTCACAAATGCCCTGCATAGTCTCTTTAATGGACATAACTTATCCTTATTTCCTGAGGCTAGGTTAGGTTATTCTAATATGGCAAAAGATATGAGGGATATCTGCCTAAAGGGAGGGGTGCATATGTGAAGAACTTTCTAAGGAAATCTGTTCGTACTCACGTTAGACATGTTCCGAGGATAAGACGAATAACCAAAGTTAAGATCTCATAGATATGCCAACATTGTAGACACATTCCTTGCAACTGCACGCTATCCTTCAGACAACGCAGTTTGGTTCCAGCAATACTACATCTCACTTTACGAAAGCCATACACTGATTTTTCGCAAACTACATAGTCTCCAGGAGTGGTGACATTTCGAAATATCTCAGCAAAAATATCGTGGATTAAAACGTTTCGGAGAAAACATCTTTGGGGGAAAAGAAAGCAAGAAGAAAACATCACAGTTCTGAAGCATCGTGGTAGAAAGCATCACCGTAAAAAAACGGTTAAAACATATGGCAGTTTTAAAATATCGTCGTAGAAAATATTGTGACAAAAAATAAAGCACCTACAAATCATCGTTTGATGGTAATATCGCAGATATGTGCAGATATTTAAAAGTTTTAAATACATGTTCGCACTATCAATCAAGCTTTATAAGAGAGATTTGGAGTAATTTAACCTTATGAAATAAATAAATTAAATAATGACCTTTTATAGTGAATAACATAAGTTCAATATACTATTAACGGCTATACGTAGCATTAATTTTCTACTCACTTTTAATTTTTGAATGTTTAAGTTCCCTTGTTGCTTTTTCAGTAAAAATTTATTAGCTAATTCAAAAATATGAAATACTGAGTAAAAATATTCTTTCTTCCCTTTTTGCGCTCGCAAATTATTTTGTGAACATGTATTTCAAATTTTTAAAGCCTGAAAACAAATGTCTGCGATATTACCATCATGAGATGATTTGTAGGTGGTTTGTTTTTCCCACGATATTTTATATGACGTATCTTAAAACTGTGATGTTTTTGAACCGCTTTATTTTTTACCACGATGTTTTCTCCTTGCTCTCTTACAACGTGTTGCTGGATGACGTTTTCCCTTGTGTTGTTTTCTCCTCGAAGTTTTCGTCTGCGATAGTTTTGTGCGATATTTTCGCCTGTAATTAGCACTCCCGTTGCTGCAATCCAATTTTGCACCATTTAAAAACTTTTTTGGAAGAACGACGAGCCGCTATGAATAAGCTTTTAATTTCCTTTTCTCATAATTTTTTTCTAATTTGTACGTTACAAATGTTGCTCCTCTCTTTTAAATTTTTATTTATGACGCAATTTCGATTCACGATGCAAAATATTAATGCTGTTGGAAAAAGTGTCAGATTCTCTAGAAATGCAAAGAGCTGTTCTACAAAACGAACTTCAATTTTAAATTTATTTTTCTGTAATTTTAAATATTTCGATTTCATGGACACTAAGAAGTTGTTGAAGTTTAAAAATAATCGCGTAGAAAAATATAGGAATACCATACAGACGATGTATTTCATTAAAACGGAAAATTCTCATTGATTTCCAGACGCAGCCAGCATTCCTTGTCGAAGCCACTTTCTGGTCGAACTTCTCATTTCCTTTTCGAATTTTTCTTTTCCACACGAATGACTCAGCGCTATTTTTTCTCAAGGCTCCAGAGCAGGGACGAACGATTGGGCAACAATCGGCTTCCGAAATGACAGTGAAAGCCTGGATGCTTGCGACATCAAGACGGACGATGAATTTTGATGAGGTGTGTCAGTTTTCTAATGAGCCTTTCGCTAGGAAACAGAAGAACCTACAAGCCATACACATAACAGCGCCCATTTCAAAGACCTGGTTATTCAACAGCATACATCAGAGTGGTGATTTTGAACTCAGCGTGTATGTTCTGCCATAAATTACAGACGGTTAGAGGTATGGGGAATAAATCAGAAAGAAGGAAAAATTGGAAATGCATAGTGGGTAAAGGGGTTAAAATGAAATTTGGGATATGTTCAAATAGCACATTAGTGTTTTATATCCAACTGCATGTTAAAATCATACTTTCAAAACATATTAATATGATTCAAATATAATTATATATTCAAATATTTTTTTTTTCGACTGCTTACAAAAAAAATCTGATGTGTACACCGCATGACTTCCTTGTACGGAATATTAAATTATACGCACTTTGCATTTCATTTAAACTTATTGGATTGAATTAAATTTACTTCGTCGATAGCGCATAAACCACAATAGAATAAATGCACTCTTTAAAATTCACTACATTTGTTTACCAGAGCGACTTGGGGCTAAGTTCATTTAACAGCGTAACATTTCATTCATTTTATAACTCAGAATGCACAAAAAATTATGTATATCACCTGCAGAATTAACCTAATCATTGCCACAAGTTCTATTCAAATACTATAATAAAATTATAACGATGTATAAAAGAAATTAAACAGAAAAAAAAAACGATTTCCATAGACGATTCAGTATTTCTCATTTAATTAATTCAGTTCTCACTTCGCGATAAGGCAGAAATGCATAAGAACTCAAAATATCCATATTAAAAATTACGAAGTAAATCTTAAACACTTATTTCCTCGAATAAATTCCAGAATGGGTTAAGCACGATTTAATCAGCATTAATAAAAGAAGGCGTTATCTTTGTTGTTGCGAAGCTTAGTTTCTCTAGATTGGCAACAAATCCACTATTCTGCTAAGTTTCAAATGTAAACAAAGATGGCTGCTATGGTAATAATAATTAGGCTTAGGCGCATTTAAACTACTTTTAAATTGTTGATAATTCTACAAATATTGAATGCAGGTTGACTAAAGGCATAAAAAAAAAGCCTTAACCGGAAGATAACAGCAGTATAATTCAATAATTTTGAAAGCAAAAATTGCGCAATTTACCAACATAAGAATAAAAAATCTGAGCTTATAAGTTATTTCTTCCACCTTCTTCGCATGCCTTCGTGGTTTAGTGGTCAGCACTCTGGACGCGTATTCGAGAAGTCCGTGGTTCGAGTCCCGGCGAGGACGTTGCTCATTTTTCATGTTTCCTGCTTTCAAAAAATGCCTAATGTCTCTACAGTAGCGCCCGAACTAAAAAAAGGTGGTGAATGATGACTCTCCACCACCGGGATGTGGCGATTGGGTACCGTAATCCTCAGTCGCCCTTTAAAAGGGGAGTAGATAAGGTATTTCTGCCGCCTTCTTCGCATGCCTTCGTAGTGTAGTGGTCAGCACGCCCGGCGCGTATTTGAGAGGTCCGTGGTTCGAGCCCCTGCGAAGGCATTGCTCATTTTTCATCTCTCCTGCCTCTAAAAATCCTAATGTCTCTACAAACTCACTGAGCCGAGTAATAAAGTGGGTATCTATATATATTTATATACTTTTGGTGCGACCGATTGCAACCAAAAAGGGAGATGCACATTTACATGCTATAGCAGTCTTATATACAAAATTTCAACGTTCTGAAGATATTCGTTTTTGAGTTATGCAAAATGCATACGTAAGTATGCACAGACGTTACGAAATAATCTCTTCAGAATCCATTTTAAATCAGTTTTATAATTTTTGAGGGAAAAAGAGTCTTTAACTCTGTCTTTACATACAGATGCCACACAAAAACATCGTTAAATTGCATTCGATAGCTGTCAAAATGGATATTTCCGTTGAAATGTGATACCCGAAATTTTTCCCGATTACAATACTTCCTTTTTACTCCATACAAGGAAGTAAAAAGGCCGTACAAGGAAGTAAAAAGGGGGGCACCAAAAGAATATTGTTGAATAAGCCAATAAGGAGTAGAGCCAGAGGAAAACTGAAATTGAGATGAAATACTGTGTTGATAATATTTTAATACTAACAATAGATAAACTGATAATAAGAGAACCATAATAAGCAGTAAAGATGAATTATTATTCCTTAGATTTTCTATTACTTGGCCTAAATTTACTGCTGTATTCAAAATTAGATTTTAAACTTAAATCACGAGTTAATGCAGCATCAACCTATAATTAATTACAAATGATACTAAAGCAAAGCCAAACGAAATCAACTAAGTTGGAAAAAACAACACTCTAGCCTGGTAGTTGAGATTAAAAAATAATAAAGTTCATTAATTAATATTTTTCTCATCAAATTTACGAATACACAGCATTGCCGATATGCGATAAATTGTAAAATTAAAAATAATTTATTTTGCCTCCAAAGTATATCAAGTTTCGTAAAATATACACTGACCTCACAACGCAGCTACTCATAATTCACATCTCTGCCAGACAAATAAAAAAAAAGTAAGGGGAGAAGGGAACTCATTCATATATTTAACTGGGCGCATAATGAGATCCCGACCAATTAAACGAATGAGTCATTCCGCCGTAAGGCCATGAAATGCCCATTTCTCTCAGGGCCATGCAGAACATCCATTCTTCACGGGTGCTTGACCGATTTTGTTTCATGCTCTTTGCTCGGTCGTAATTCAACACAGTCGCGGTTGCAGTGACATACATATCTTTGAATGTATTTTTAAATGCTAAGCAGAGACATAGCTTTCTCATTTTAAAACAAAGATTAAAAAATCAAAAGAATTTTGTTCTCCTCTTTTTCCTCCTCTTCTATATCTAATATTAAATTTTGCTTCTGGTTTTAGCAATTCAACATTCTTAATTAATTTTTTTTAAAAATTTTTCCAGAGCTTGCGATTCGAAATACGAAACATGGAAATCGGTTCCCTTTAAAATTAGTAATATAAAGAATACTAATAAGCATCGGTATCCATTTTAGAATTTTAATAATAATTTTTAAAATGAGACGTGATCTAGCAAACTAGAAGATGCAATCACAGGATGCCCATCAATAGCTAGAAAATACAATATTAACAAACAACATAAAAAATTGGAAGTAATTCTTTGCAATTTGAGCGAAATGCACTAAAGATCTTATTCCGCGGCTATAATTACCAACACTAAATGAAAACCTCTAAGTATCTGCGGCAAAGCAATAATTAAATTTAGGAAATGGCTATGGCTCATTTGTCGGCGGTTAGTGTAATTAGTTCGTTTGAACGTCGAATCCATTATACGGACTGGAAACGGGAATCATCTGCTGTAAGCGTTATATTTAAAGCAATCAGTTCAAAAGCACACATAACATTACGCGTTAAGATTGAGAGCGTGTTTTGTACATTTTCGGGTCTCTGAAATAGAATGAATAAAATCTGGACATACATGTCTAGATAGAGAGATTGTCAACTGAATCTAATTTACCCTATGGCCGGCTAAAATTGATAATGATTCTGAATACATTAGGTTTCTGAACATCGATAAGTAGATACACGAATGTAATGATATGAAAAGTTGTGAATTTGATGACAGCCACAAAAGTCATGTAGGCTGGCGTAAACGTTTCGGATTTTCCTGTCAAACTTCGTAACAACGGAAATATGATAAATTTCCAACTAAACAGCAGATGTTATCATAATAACCAAAGGTGGATTCCCAGTCAAACCCCATTACAACAGCAGTATGGTAAATCTTCAAGTCAAAGAGCAGATGTAATCGTAAGAACCAAAAGAGGAGCGTGCTCACGTGCCGTCGATCCATAAAGTGACTCAATTTCCCACATCGTTACAAGGATATGGAAAGTGATCTGTCACGTCGAAATTTAGCAGAAGCTTGGCTACTAATTTACACACAAAGACAGTTCGGTATTCATTTAGACATGCTGAAAAAATTGTTTGTGGCATCAGAGCATGAGTCAATCTCACGCAGTGGCAAGAGTGGATCCTGATCTACATCCACAACAAATAATATCAGCAGGATTTCCACTGAGACGGTGAAACAATAACTTTACAGTATTTTCCCTGAGATGCTGAAATAACTTGAATTTTGCCCACCAGTTAGACAACAATTAGCAGAACCTTTTATCCAGTGAAGAACAATTTGTGATCCAAGTGTACTGATCTTACATGGGAAAAAAATGGGCAGTTCATATCTATAATTCTATTCAAGATGAACCAATCGGCACCAATAAGATAAGCACCTCCATCCAATCTTTAGCCGCAACCAGTTGGCCACAGTTTCAAATACACACATTAAATGCGCCTTAAACAATTATTAGCATGTTTCTTTCAACTGGCGAATAATTTTTCCATTTTATTTTTCCTCCCGGTGTGATTACCAACCCGTGGGTTTGGGAGCTTGAAACTGGTTCACATAGTGATGCCGCCAGCAATTCTTTCAGCAATGCTAATGAATAACAAGCATCGACTATTCGCCATACAATGCTAACAGTAGCCTGCCTATATTAGCTGAAATATATCTCTTATTAACTGAAAGTCATCGAAAGATTAAGATATAAGGTATTTTTCTCACCATACGTTTCCGTGCTGAATTGGAAGCAAAATGACAACCAGAAGGTCCAGAATTTGAATCCCATTGTGGGCGTTGCACATTTTTCCTGTCTCCTGCTCCGAAACAAAGTACCTAATCGTCTACAAGTTGCGCCCGAACTAAAATATGGTGGACAATAAATTGGTATCATATGGATTTGGCGACTGAGTCAATTCCTGCCACCTCACTCGCCCTTTAAGTGGGGAGAATGTAATGCATTTTCTCCCTCCTTATTGCATGCTTTCATGGTACGCCCGGCTAGCAATCGGAGCTTGAATCCCGGCGAAAGCACTGCACATTTTTTATGTTTCCTGCTTCGACAAACCTCATGAGAGAAGCCTGGATTCGTATTGTTACGAAAAATTCGGCGGTTGCGCCTGTATGTAAGCTTTCCGGCATAGCACTAGGGTTGCCATAAAATAATGTATGGTATGGTTGCCAGATTGGCGACTTTATCGCCCATTTGGCGACCAAATTGGCGATATCCCATGGTCCAATCGGGAAGCTTCTAGAATAACTTCCTGTCGAGATATTTCTCGAAACGTGTGGAACTTAAAGAAAAGCTACATAAACCCTTGCGTTTCTGAGAGCAGTAGTTGCGAGTTGTTGCGAAATTGTGAAGTATTGTGAAGTGTTGCGAGCAGTGTGATTAGTTGTGAGAATAGCTGCTACGCGAGAGTTTTGGTGAACGGAAAGCGATCGAGATAGTGCTTTGCCGTGAAGCTAACTTTACAGTATAGCTTGACAGTGTATTGGTGATTGTTCCACGGTGTTTATTATAAGTTTAGTGTTGCCGTGAAGCTACCTTTATAGTTACAGCCTGAAGCTGTGTTGCTGATTGTTTCAGCGTATTTATTGTAGATTTTCGACGCTTTTAAAGGTAATTTTGGAACTGTGCTGTAAATAGTGATTCCTGTAAATAAATTGTGCTTTTTATTGTTCTGCATCGTGTTTTCATCGGATACTCTCAAATCTACGAACCCGTAAAACGCAACAGTATTGATAAAAGTGCCGTAATGCTAGCGATCGGCGCAGCTGTATGGAAAGTACTTCTCAGATTTCCTGAACGCAAAAATTTCTGCCTAGATCTTAAGATAAGTTCAACATCATTACGATAAGAGGAAATTTTTATAATCTTCTATACCCATAAAGATTTTCTCTTACTATATTATCTTCCAAAAAGAGAACATTACACGTCAGCTTTCCTAAGCAAGCAGCATCAGATGATCCTACAACGTTAGATGAGTTCCTTTGATTTCCTTATTTTAAGCCAAATAGGAATCGATGCAATGAAATTAATCAGAACTAAAGTGAAAAGTTTTCTTATCAAATTAGCACTACGTGGATAATGCGTGAAATATTACAAAGAGTCATCACTTTTCCAAGTATCACTATTACTTACTCTATTATGAAGGGCTTTATTTAATTAACAATACAAAAATCACAAATTATAATTCCATCTGAAGCAAAAGAAAATAAAAAATATTTAATCTTCAGTAATTCATTTATTCTCGATTTTGTGGACTTTTTTAAGGTCAGTCTAACTGCCCTTAATAACAGATTTAATAATAATTTCATTTTTAAATTCGGCAACTTGAATAGTTTTCAATATTTTATGCCTTTTCAGCCTACCATGTGTGTTGAAATACTATGCTACTGCAGTCGTAAAAACCCTAAAAGACGAACAAAAATCCTTTTCGCTTTGATGTAACCGACCAGATATACAGGAAAGAATGATAAAGCGAGAGACATGACGAGGGAAAAAAGCGTAATATCGAGAATATGCTAAGCATCAACACTTTTATATCATTTTCAGGAGGAGATAAATGAATAATGCAACAGATCAAAGTATACCCGATATCTAGTCTACGTTTTTAAAGAAATGGCTTCCTAAAGTAATTCTTACAAACTCAACAGATTCGATTAGAATCGAATAATGTACTTCGCAATATACCACAAAACTTTGAATTATTTAATGCATCGTTACACAGCGAATAATTATGTATGTAGATTTACAAAATATTGGCAATCCATTTGTATGTTTTGAAATAGTCATTGATAAGTTTCCAACGGTTCTCTTTAACTTTGGTGTAAGTAAGCCGTCTATGTAGCATGATGGATTTTCATTTTCATTTCCATTATCATTAAGTTCATAAATTACGTTCTTACAGAAGCGGAAGAATACGATCAGGCATTGCCAGACAAGACAGTTAATTCACTTAACACTTTCTTTGGGGAACTAGGAAGAGATGACACTACTCTGTCCCAGTAGTATATTGCTCAAGAAGCGTTTATCAGAATAAACACAATAATGTCGCTTCAACATTCACTCGAGATTCATGTGTTATTGACACGATTATTTTTAAAAGTTTTATAAAAATTTTAAAAAGGAAAAATGCGTACGTAAATACATGACCTAAATCTTCACACAACGGTAAAATTCCTAAAAGAAATTGGAAACAATGCATAGTGAAACTTTTTTATGGCAACCATGTTCGCCAGACGATCGTTTCCGAAAATGGACAAAGTCTCTGAGAACGTAAGCAAACATCGGTATTCAATGTCATCGGCAGTTGTCATCTTCAATATGACACTGGCACACTATCGAAATCGTATTAACCGTGAGACTACAGAATCGTATTTAACCGTGAGGTACGAAGTTTTAAGGTATTTAACATAGCAAGGAGGTCTTGGATCATATCTTTGCTTCTGGCTTCAACTACTAAGAGTTCTAAGCAGAATTAATCATCATGCCAGAGACCATTAAAAATTTTTAAAAACTAGAGGTGTATGTTACAACATACACCACACATAGCAAGGAGACATAAGACTTTCGAAACGAGAAACTCAGCAATGACTTTTTAATAACACTCAAAACTTCTTTAAAAAATAGCACATTTTTACCAGAAAGCGTAACATTTCAAATTTTGTATATGTATGTATATATATAAAATTTAATTTTGTTTGTTTTTAAATTTATTGTATTTTCTGTGCTCATAATTCAAAGAGTGGGGAAATGTAGAGATAGCTTCATAGAAGCATTTATAGAAAAGCTATCCCTACATTGTAGAGTACTTCATAGAAGAGCTATCCCTACAGTATAGGGATAGCTCTTCTTTGAAGTTTCTATGAAACAGTTTTGAGAGATAAATTTTCAAACAAGAAATTAATTTACAGAGATTTTAAGTCCTACAGTGTTGAGAGGAACGGAACATATTTTTCGGCATTTCATAATCGTCCCTGTTTAATGTATTAAATACTTAACTCTTGACAAGTTCTGTTTGAAGCATTCAGCAGGGGTGATTAATTTATTTTTTCATTCCATCTTTTATTTAAATGGTTACACCACTGCTTAAATAGTTTAGCTTTCCTAACAAAATCTTGGTTTCCAACTTAGGCTACAAATATTTAGACTTTTAATATAACGCCATAAAAAGGCCCTACACCTTTTTTATCAGATAGGATAATCAATAAATAAATTATTTCCTTTTCAACTATATATATATACACACAATATATAAACGTATACATTTTTTACAACAATCAAATAATAAATGCTATTATTTTGATCATAAGAAACAGGGCTGTACTGTATACAGAATTTTATCTTCAAATCGTAAAACCCAAGAACAGTTCTGCCAAAAATGTTGCAATATTCAGACTCCAACACCCAAGGGAAAATTATTTACCAAGTGCGTTATAACTTACACGTGGCTCTCATTCAGAAATGGACATTAAGGGCCTATTCCAGACTAAAAAATTCATTGCTGGCGTTTCTCTTTCCAGGCTAGACAAGACGATAAAAAACGAACAGCCCCTACGAAGCGGTCTGCAAGGACACAAGAAGCAATTCTCCTCCAGTTTTTCGAAGCGAAAGATATTCGCCATTTTGAGAAAATAAACTGCAACAAATGGATACAAAAGAAACGTGATTCCTTCTCCGGGTTGCTCCTGGACGTGTCTCGGGAGTTGGCAAGGATCCTCTTCTCCGGAATCGATCGACCGCTTCAAAGGACATCCCCAACACACGGAATCGATAAGAAACTTGAGTAAACCAGACTTGAAATATGGTGCACGAGTTCTGTTAGTTTTAATCTAGAGAACAATACTACAACTTATGCGATTTTCTAGACAAAAATTCAGTAACATAATGAAAACGAAAGACGCATAAAATTGTAAGCCCTCTTCTCAGTTAAATACATAAATCTAGAAAAAGGCTAAGAAGAGCTTTTTGAAATATGTTTGAAAATAAGACAGGGAGTATTTATTAAAAGCGGATAAAAAGTTTCAGATTAAGCGGAGAAATTATGTTGAGGGCAGAAAAGAAAGACAATATACGTTAGTTAAAATTCTAATGGCCTTTAATATGAAAGTTAAGGATATAAAGTACTTGAACAGTTTGAAAATTAATTTCTGTAATGTGAACATATACAAATTTTCGTTAGATGACAATATACCTCAAATGCCAGTTGCTCTTCTAGTCCTTGCGTGCGCCCACCAACGACTAAGCGGTCAAATCGCTGAACACTAGAAGTTCGACCCGGGTTCAAACGGGCTAGCTACGTGAGAGTTCTCATGTTTCTCCCTCATGTGCAATGTGAAATCTGTTCCCCTTAAAAGTTCTCAATAAGGCGTTTCTTCTCTCAGGTAAATAGCCCTTGCGTGCTTTGCCGTAACCCAAATAACTCCAATAATGAAACCTTAATTGAGCATAGACTCATGCTTAACGCCAGAGAACAACAACAAGAGATACATCTGCCACTGATTTATAGACCTCGGGCACCAGTACTAATAGTATGGTTTTATTCAATTGTATTCCATTCTGATTAAGAAAAAAACCAAGAAATAGAATCGGAGAGTCATTACCAGCTTTGTAATTCCAATAACCTATGAAGAGGTCTTTTGTACCACCAGATTTTAAATATTTATACAGAAAAAAGAAACTGCAGTAGTAAATATCAGTTTCTCATCCGGGCTTCAGAATACGGCCCTTTCGGGGAAGAAATAACTTCCATTCATCACAAACCGTATTGGAGGGGTGCCTTTCTGATATTGAAATAATATACCAGGCAATACGGTCAAAACATTTCCTTTTCTATTTAAGAAATGAAACGTGGAATTAAAGGTATTCATTCTGTTTATCTTAGTAGTGCAGCAATCAGCACATTTACCTACAATGATTAGAAAATCTCGGATTCGATTCCAAGCTAGAACATAGTTTAACTGTATCGGCAGCATTTTTCGTACAAGCAGATCGGTATATTTCTTTTCGATATACTAATACTTTTCAATTCAATACAACATACAACTAATCTACATACTATATACTTTTGTGTAAAGCATAGCATGGCTCTGCTTCGATAGGATCCACAATAAACACATATCAAGCAACAAGAATTGCAAGGGACGTGACATGTACACAGAGCATCACATAGAATTACTTTTTTACACTTGAGGCAATGACAGTCGAACAGAGGTCGGTTGTTTCTTAGCTTTCAAACCAAGCTGTTTATATTTGCAGTAGTTAAATACACATTTTGTGAAACACTAATTGATTAATTGATAGGTCACTCTTCATGCTTAACCTATTACGTTTGTAAATACGTAACTCTCATTAACTATTAATAAATATATTTACCAATAAACAGATAAGACGAAACAATTTTACCTGCTATATACGGTGAATGAATATATTCTGCTAAAGGTTTACTCCGACTTTTATTAATGCATTTGTTAATTCTTAAAAAAATACCGTCTTCACATGTTTGAAAGTGTTTTGACTTAAAATAACTTATACTCGTATACAATAAGGTATGAAATGAATGAAAAAAATTTTAATGTTGCTAATTTAAAACCATATGACTAGAAGACCGTGATTTTGTGACTTCAAAATTACCATATTAATATTTTTATTACGTTTATAAAGTAAAAAATTTGATTGAAGTTGAACATGATGTACTTATTGCATCATCATATACAAAACAAAACTGTGAATACTCATGTTATTTATTCACAAATTATTTAATACCATCATTTTGAAGATATTATTGGACTTTTCGGTGAGCGAGACAAAAAATCAACTGTGCTCTAGCCGGGATTCGAGTTCGGATTTTCCTATTGCTAGTTGGACGTACTTACCACTTACATGACAAATTATCACCCAACACATTTTTAGTTTCGGCGCCATTGTACAGATTCTTAGGGTGCTCAGTGCGAGAAACATGAAAAACTCGCTTAGATTTTGTCGAGATTCGAACTATTCGAAAATTTTTTACTATTAGCAAAACAGTAAAACCTAAAACCCTAATGAAATTGAACAGCCAAAGCATGAATCTGCTCAGGCAGAAATTTTTCCATCAGACTTCCCTCATGAACAGGTCAAACTTTTTGAAAAGGTGCTATTGACGATCGCGTTTCCTGTGACTGAACTACTGTAAAAAGCGAACACAATTTCCTTTATATCTAGTCCCTTTTATAATGGAACTAATGCTAAAAATACGCTTAAAGGGGAGGGCTGACGCCCGTTCGGGCTAAAATATTTAAAAACAGCGTATCTTTAGAATTTGCGATAGACAGTCTCGTTGGAGATGTTTTATTCCGTGCAGTGTTGCCACAACTCGCTGAAATCGTTGAGTTTTTTAATCAAAAATTCGTTTAAAGTTTTACAAAATATGAAATACATAATAAAACATATTCGAAATTCAAAATTCGGGCTTCCAGGTGCCCATATTCGAGTGGAGGACGACGTTATTCAAAATTTGATGGCTTCAGGTACCGTTGTTTCTTCACAGTTGGAGACACATACACACATTCATGCAAATTCTTCATTATAATAATATAATACAGGGCGATGATATTTGGTGGCAACAATTTGAAAAGTGATTCAACGCTTTTAATGATTTGACGGAAAATGGCGTTTCGAGATTAATAGCCCTTCTGGGCTAAAAACCTCTGCATTTTCCTACTATAATTTGCAATATAGTTAAATAATAAGTATATAATTAACTTTCGTATATGCTTTTATTTCTAGCATCATTTAAAAATGTATATTTACGCTAATGTACAATAAACATCACATTAAAAAACATACGCAGTCTTTGAGACAGCCTAAACACTGATTTTTCGAAGAATTTTTTTTTAATAGGTCTTGGCAAACGCAGAAAACTATGTAGAACAAAAGCTCAAAAATATACCCCTTGATAAGCAAATTAAAATCTGGATATACAAATAACAAAATCTGTATTTCAAAGCAAAATTTATTTTGGATCTCTGCAAGTCATATCTCTTCCCTTCCTCACCCAGGCGTTAAAAAACAAACAAAAACGCATCCACAAGCATATAGCAACAACGCCATGGGGGAAAAGTAAAGATACGGCAAGACAAATGTTCAGTTCGTCGCTTTATCGAAAGTTAAATCTCAAACAAGAAGCAAAACTTGTCCCATTGTTTCGAATTCCAATCGAATAGCGACAGGAAAAAGACTACAACTTCCGACAATAGAAGCGATTTCCTCGCCCACGCCGTGTCGAAAATGAAAACACCACCTTTTCTTCTTATCACACCATTGTGTTTGAATTTTTTTGCGCTATGGTCTTCGCGGTCCATAAGAAAAGCAAGTTGCTGGCGTTGCAGTAACGGTTAATATTAATAAATGTTAACACATCAAACATCCTATATTACAAAAGAAACGTTTATGTTATTGTTCTTTGCAGACGATGCCCTCGATGTTCTGCAAAGCGGTACTTTACTGAAAGTATCAAAGATTATCTAATGCAGTTTGATTCAAATTAGGTCTTGTTTTCAGTCGCTTTCGAAATTTCAGAATCATGACACGGATTATAAACAGTTCTGTGGCAACAAACTAGTAACCAATTAATCGTTTCTTCGATCAGTCTGACATACTGGCCTAAGTATAATAAGTAAAGCTTGTAGATTGGTTTTCTGTTGTGCTAAATATCTATGAGGCTTAATTGATTGGGAAAGATCTAAACAATTATAAATGCAGATATTGTGAGGAATTGATGCTTTTTAAAAACGTGACTTTTAAAAATTCCATACTGCCTTTCCAGATCAAAGCATCTTTCGAATGAAATTATTAACACGGTTTTATTATCTTTAATTTCTCTGTTTGTTTGGAATTGGTCTAATTTGTCTAATTGTTTGGATTAAATTTTGAATTTAAAAACTGCTTCTGTCTTGGGTAAAACAGCATTCATTATAAAATTTCAAACTAATAACTCAGTTTTCGATGAAAATATTTATGAGCAACGGCAGGGATTATGCAATAAAGGCATGGTATAGTTTAGTCATTAAAGCATAAAGAATATTTTCTTAATTGGAAATTTTATTTTATTAAAGCCACTAAAACTCATCCCTTCCCGCCCCCCTCTAAAAAGTGTGTCTCCTGGTATTAATGTCGTTGCTTTCACAAAAATTTTCAAGATATAAGGCATTTTCTTCCTTCTTTTCGCGTGTATTCGTGGTGTAATTGGATAGCAAGTCCGGCTAGATATCGGAAGATTCGGTGTTCGAAGCCCGACGAGGGCACTGCACATTTTCCATGTCTCATGCTTCAAAAAAACTTCATGACTCTAAAAAAATTTTTTTGCTACTGGTAGTATATACATCCAGAATTAATATTTTAGAAAACAAAATCACATTATTTCAGTTATTTTGTAACGTTCCATATATATTTGAAACAATATTTTTACTGATTTAACAGGCAGATTTTATCAGAAAGTATTAGAATAAAAATGTAAAGATGCTAGGAATACAGACCGACAAAAAGATGCAGCAAAGGGCAAGAGATGCAAAGGGGATCAAAGCATTCTGTGGAATTCAGAACCCTTCCCCAGCAGGAGATGAGACCTAAGTTCCCCTCAACTATTTCTGCTGATCCTCTGCCCCTTTTGTGGACGAGTTCATGAACAGTCACAAGTGGATCAAGTGGTGTGCCTGCAATACCTACAGTTCTGAACACCGGCAGTGACAATACCGGCAATGAGTTCGGTCTTCTTTATGCCTGTTATAACCAACAGTATTATGAAGGACGTAATCCAAGGTTCTTGGATGAGAGACTCTCGGTTTGCCTCTCAGAATTATGCCAGCCTCTCAAAATTATACTCAGAAAATTGCTACTAGTTTCTCAAAATTATACTAGCAGATTTTAAGTGCTTCCTTTCAGCAATGAAGCTACAACCTTTATCTTACATGGAATTTGTACCAAAGCTCATCAAGAAGGTAATCAGCCTTTGAAAACCATCACACTAACCGAAGAGCGGCTTAAAAATCGATGAATCCATAAAAATGATACTCGCATTATATTCCGGAACAACCAGAAATGTTTTTTGTTAGTCTATTTCCATATAAACTTCAAATTTTGAACATTAAAAACTACTCATGCAGTTTATGTACAGAACATATTAATAACCGCAATTGACACATAAAGACTACGCTTAATGTACTAAATGGTGCATAGAAAAAATAAACTATGAAATAATAAACTACATTAATTAAAAATTATTACGATGATTTAAAAGATAAACACTGATTTTTCATTATTAAATTCTAAATATCGTCGAATACAACAAGGTGAAATGAACACTTCTGCCGCCTACGCATTCCAGCACTGCAGTAAAACCTTTTTATACTTTCCCACCTACGGCTAAACATAATGTCTTAGAAGAAAGCATCAGCTACTTATGTACATGTTTACCCCTTTCTTGAAAGAAGTGTACTGGCATAAAAAAAGGGAAAGAACCCATAAATCATCATTTTACTACGTAACTTTCTGCACAAAAACTAGCCTGTTCATGTGAATGGGCAGTAAGAGCTGGGGAAGAGCAACACCTGAAGAAATATATCCGGAATCACGGGAAATGCGTTATTTTTCGGACTTAACGTTGATGGATGAGATCATAAATCATCTGAAATATTCCGATCATAAGAAGTACACTTACTAAGATATGACAAGGGCTATGCTTTCAAGTCAAGAACACAGCAACAAAAGTGGTATAGAATCACATTTAATATTAGTAGTATTATTAAAAATATTCATTCGACTAAACAATTAATATTACTAACAAAAAGCAGCTTAAATTTATGTAATTATTTATGTTTATTTGATCGTATGTTGATTTTTCAGAATTATTATTTTATTTGTTTTTTATTTACAGATTTAATATATTTATTTAGAGAAATAATTTTATGTTTATTACGCATTACTTTTAATCCAATATGTGGGCCACTTAGCATAGTTGTATGAGTTTATTTCATACAACTAAGCTATGCTGTTGATCTTTTCATTCCAAGTTGACAAACGCTGGAATTATAAAGATAGCTTAGACGAATCAGAAATCAGAATATAAGAAGAAATCACCTAGGGAGTGTTAAAAAAATGCCGCCAAAGTTAATTACATTCTAAGAATTTTCGGAAAACGTATTTTTGAAGCCCTAAGAGCAAATTTCTATAAGTTTCTAGAAAGGCATACCCTCCCCTTTCTGTAAACCTATAAATATCGGTTTCGTTGGAGTACTCATCCAATTTCAATTCAGAGTCAGTGGTTGTTTTACTAGACAGCATCCCGTTCGGTGATTATCGTTTTAAATTTTTGCTCTGCAAACAATTTTCGTGATGAGCGACATTCTTCATCTGGTAAGGAAAATTTAGCTCATTTCCGTCTCTTTCTCTCCTTGGGATATTTATAACAGCTTATTTTGCTATATGTGCTACTATTTATTTTAATAAAATTTCAATTCCTTCTTCTTCATCTTGCGTAATATTAAAGAATAGGAAAGACTGATTAGTCTTTCGCATCTATAAATATGTATCAACAGTAAAGCAGGTATCGTACATCATATTGCAGCAAAATTTATGCCATCAAAAAATGTAAAATAAACATTTTTCACAAAAATCAAACAACGAAACTATTTTTTATTTGCCGAAACAAAAAGCTATTTCTATTTAAACTAAACTAAAACAATGAGATTGACATTCGTTTGCTTAAACTCCAAAAATAAATATACATAATTTGTTTTTAAACTTTACTATACTAAAAATTATTTTCGCAAAAATATGTGCATTATTTATTCTTTTCTCAATTAAAATTAAACTAAAATACTACTTTGACGGATAATAAAAAATTATAAAACTAACAGTATAATAAATATTAATAAACATTCGCGCCTAGTATCACTAATTAAGTTGTGAATTTTTTGAAAAAGTCGTTTGAATCAGAAAGTAAGTAAATTAAAAATAATGCTACCAATTTTTCTTAATCTAAGCTAGAAAAAAGGAGCTCCGATAATAGGCTATCTGGATATCAAGAGTCTGGCTATCTCGATTTTTGCTGAACTAGCCATGTGAGTCAGCTCTTTTGTTCACATGGCTTGTATCATGATAATTATGAAACAGATTTAATAATTAGTTTGAATAAAATAGTTAAACATTTAGTTTGAGGAGAAGAATAGCATACAAGCATTAACTCAACATATGAAATATGGCGGAAGTGAAAGTGTGAATTTAGCTTAAACAGTCGTAGTTACAGCTCCTGTAAGAACTGTTGTTATAATTTCTTATATCTTAAACTACAATCATAAACCTTATGCTTTAACCGGCATTCAAACACTGATTGACGCAGAAGCAGATTCTACTACGACTATACCAATCGAACAGCTTTCACAATACCTTAAGATTTAAATATTCCGTTTTATATTTATTCACGCGATTTCGGATTTAACATTTGTACATGATTACAAAATTTATTCAACCTTACGTCTTATTTGAAATAGACAAAACTTTTACAGATTTTTCAGGCGATAAAGGGCAAATGCTAATCAAAATGCGAGATAAGAAAACCGCCATGTTGCTGACATGAAGGTCAAATCCTTCAATGATAAATTAATCATGCATATCGTTATATTCATTCATAACAAATAGTGCACGAAACCCGCTAATAGTTCTAACTATTTTGATCTCCTAATCATAAAAATACTCTTTCTCATTAAATTTCAAGCATAATAATATTCGACTTAATATACTGGAATAGTAAATTCCATTAATTTTTACATTTACACTCTTGTCCAAAATTATCTTTACATACAAGTATGAAATCAACTTATTACAAACTGTGAATTATAAATTTATGGATTTTTGTAGAACAACATATAAAACATCGTGACACATAAAAACAAATGAAAAAAATAAGAACGCTGTTTATAATATAAAACTGCAGTATGAAACAATAAAAATGGTAATAATATGTTACAAGGGCAATTTAGCGGAAAAAAAGGAATAACTTCGAAAAAAATAAAGTTATGAACATGAATATGGAATGTGATCTCCCCTAACCAGTGCATACATATCACAATCTGTTTTTTTGCTTGCAATAATGTTCAGTTTCATTCCTCCAGCAAGGCGGTCCTCAGGGCCTTTACATCTTTAGAAAGAGAATGTTTAAGTGTAACTTTTCCAGGGCGCTCTATCGAGTGAAGATCATGAGATTTTGTTGGCCACTCCATTCGCTCAATGTCGTCAGTTTCAAGGAATTCATCAACAAGGTTTACTCGACATGAACGAGCATTATCGTCCATATATAAAAAGTCAGATCCATATGCATCTATCTCTGTAAAGTTTTACAAAAGGTTACGTAAGACCTCATATTCTACTGTAGTCGGCCACAGATCCGCTGTTAAAAATGTGTAGGAGTATATGTCCATCAATCATTAGTCCTCCCATACTATTACAACTGCATTACAGACACAGTGTAAGGTTTTAGTTAAACTAACCAAGTTTATTTTAATTTAAATCTTTTCTATCTCCTCTCTGCTTCAACTTCCTGTCAGAAGAAGCGCGCGTTTTTAGCTTATGCTAATTTTTGAAGTTCAGCCAAGCACTATTTAAGCCAGAGGTAGAAAGAAACCTCTCGGTGTGTGAGAGCTTTGCTCAGATCACGGTCACGCTGCTCAACGTTCGCCTGACCAGCTAGCAGTTTAAATTTATAAGCCATAGTGCTTACTACGTGATTGCTTTGTAAAATAAATTAAAGTGCGGTTAGTATTTAGTATATCTTGCTACGCACCCTTTTAGATAGAGGCCAACTTCCGCGAATTGCTCTGCGAAGCAAAAGTTAATTTAAGTTCTATTTTAATTTATTTAAATTTATTTGATTGTTAAGTTCGACCAAAGTGTGGTCTGTTACGTTCTGTATCTCTCCCGAATTGGGAGGTTTGTATTTAATAGTGATTGAATAAAAGAGGATTTCAAATCCCTTCACGTGCAGTATTCTCCAGTCCAGCAGTTGCATCAGAACATAGCGTACCTTCCGCTCCCTGTTCCAGTTCAGGACTTAGAACGTAAGGATAAGAACCCTTTACAGAATTTACAATGCTTCCAAAACGGATACACAGAACACAAAGTCCTGACAACAGTAATGCGGTTCCATGATGTTCGTACGAAGACTCAGATTTCCCGACTCCCTTCAGACGTAAATATATTCAGAATCAGATATTGAACTAAATCTCGATTCATCAGTGAATAGAAAATGAGACCTTTGATGTTCGATCCAATTCTGATGTTCTCTGCACAAATTAAAGCAATCTCTCTTTTGTTGTGAAGACAGTGAAACATATACTATTGGTTTTCTGGCATAAAAGCCTTTTTCATTATAGCTTCTGTTACAGTTTGTCATGATACAACGGTTTCACTGGCGCCAAGAAGCTCTGAACTTAACCTGAGCTGTAGACTTCCAGTTATGACCAGAATTTACTGCCAGATATTGATTTTGAAAAGCAGCTGTTATCCATCTACGACGAGTTCCTTCTTACAACAGATTCGGAGTTTTGAAATTGTTTCCATAACCCAGAGATTGTCTGTTTGGAAATATTCACGGACCTCACTGCTTCTATGACCTCTGGCGCGCTTCTGAACCGCCGACGATTCGCCACTTCTCAGATTCTTCCAAATAATACTTCGAAGCTTAACAAATCGTTTCGAGTCCTTACACACTGAAATCAAATTCTGTGTTGCAGTACTTTACTCAGATAATCACTTTGAAACCATTTTATCACTTTTGATTGGATAATGTTAGTGTTGTCTTTCACACATTCCTTGCAAAAATGTATTACATCAGTTGGATATTTCAAAGAATGTCATTATTTTTTTAATATGTAAAAATAAATTTGTATATGATGCATACACAGTATCCAAAATCTCCTTATCTGGCTTTTATTCCCGTAACCGTTAGTCATAAGCATATACTTCCATATAAGTGTTTTAAATGACCCAAATTATTCATGTTTGGCTCATTTTAAAATTTAAAACATTAATTTTGTAAAATTTACATAATCTAACTTCTTACACGTTCTCCCGGTAAATTTGCAATCGTTGCAAAAAAAAAGTAAAATACAAAAAGTTCGATTCCCGTGCGACAGAAATTGACTAGAGATATTTTACTACTAAAGATCCTATGCAAAGCAGGCCATACACAAATTGAGGAGAGCAATGTTTACATTTGTACGTAACTAAAAATGAAACGACAGTTTAGATGTCGTTAACATAGTAAGTGACGAGAATTTCTGTGCAGATTATTGTGAAAAGTATTGACAAACATAACTTTTTTCCAAAATGGAGATCTGATTTATAGGACTTTATAGAACTCGTGTCTTAGAAAACACTAACAGCTTCGGTTATTGGCAAACAGCCTACTAATAACATTATTTTCCCTACTTAAAAAATTAAAATATTTCCAGTTTAATGATTCTTGCATAGTTATTACAATATGATTCTAAAATAATAACACTTCATGAGAACATTAATAACGTATTTTTACCGTTTGAAAACTTATAAATTACTTGCGTAAAAACTCTTTCAGTATATCAAAACGAAAGAAAAAAATTATAAATTAAATCACAAAAAAATATAACTGAACGGAATTTAAGGGCAAAAATCAACTCCAAATTATTCTAATTTAGTTATTAACCGACCCTTTAAATGCAAAGTAACTTCGAAATAAAAAAAATTTGATATTTCATATCTCGGTCAAATTTTGTAGTACGGGAGTTGAACTTTTTGTTTTTGATTTTCTTATAAAGAGTATAATATTTTTCATAAATTTAAGTGCAAGGGCCAAGGGAACATATAAAATGTTATCTGTACTTTATAAATTTTAAAAAATAATTTAGAAATATAAAAATATGATTCTTTGCGTTATTTAAAACTTTTTTATAGTTGGAAGTATATGTCTACGATCAACGGTTGCAAAAATAAAGTCCTGGTAAGGACTTTGGAGGATACTATATTTTAAAAGACAGACATGAATGTTAATAACCTTAAGCATTCGGTAAATAAATTTTAAAAAAATAATATTTAACGAAAGAAATTCAAAAATGCTTCGGCTTTTAAAAATGAGTCATTAGTTTCTTTTTTTCATATTTCAATGCTATGGCATACTTTTTTTACTTTGGGATTAAATATACTTGCCATTAAGTTTTAAAACGAATTGCATCATCTTTTCAGAAAAGTTCAAACAAAAAAACCCTCTCTTTCTTTTTGTTTTTTTTCCCATGCGTTGCTGTAACGTTAATTTAGTATTCATGTTTTCGAAATAAGAAACGGAACTATTCTTTAACAATGAAATTCTATACTGATGTCTAAAATAATCTTTCTCATGAGTAAACCAAATAAATAATCAAATCAATATCTAAATTTTTTTTCAATAATTACATTTTCAGAGATATGTTAAGAGAACTTTTGATCGTAAATGAATAACTCAATTTAGCATCAAATTAACTTGCTAGGTACTATGAAATATATACTAATTAAAAGCAAAAAGTACACTAAAGACTTCATTATTATCGGACAATCACACAATATATTCTTGAATAAAGCTGACAACGAAACGCAACTAAAAAGCAAAAATACTACATATTTAAGATACTTGGTATATTAGTTACGCTATTTTGAAAATGGAATGATTGACTCTTACAGCCTATATTCCCTATAATTTCAAAAACGTGCCATTTACAGCTTGTATGTGCTGCTACTGCAAATATCGTAAAACCTCTCCCCCCTTCTCTATCTCCTTTTACCCAGTAAACTTCCTCGGTATTAAACTAATTTGAGACTTCTTGTCCTAAGCATTATCTCCTACAGTTGGCGTGCTTATATTGCCTCAAAATACAAAGACAAGATTAAAAGCTAAACTCTAACATAAATTTTATTAGCCGCGACTTTTGGGTATTTCAAATGAAATGAAGTCAAAACTTTTCGTCAATTTACAACAACATCTGCTTACAAGTATGCTAGGACTTAAACTTAATAAAAATAACAAATCGTACAACTGCTTACAAGTATGCTAAGACTGAAACCTAATAAAAATAACAAAATCGTACAACTGCTCACAAGTATGCTAAGACTGAAACCTAATAAAAACAGCAAATCGTACAACTGCTTACAAGTATGCTAAGACTGAAACCTAATAAAAACAACAAATCGTACAACTGCTTACAAGTATGCTAAGACTGAAAGACAGGACACTCCGAGTCGAAAAGAAACTTAACAACTTATGAACACTTACCGCCCTACTTCAAACTTTTGATAATTCTACATTCTACCACTGTTCTGCGAGTTCTATTGCGAAGCGGTCATATCACGAAACATGTTCCAGTTAGCTCATGTTCCTTGCCGTAAAATTTGTATAAACCTCTAGTTCAGGGATTCCCAACCCTATATCTGCGGGCACCATGGCACCCGCTGAACGTTTAACGTACGCCCGCCGCTGCGCGATCATAATAAAAATGTTTTAGTTTTCAATAAAATTCTACATGAAAGTTTTCTCACTTTTAATGAAATAGAAATTGTGCCGAACACAGATACCAGAACAAAGCGAAAGCCGACCGATCTCTCTCTCTCTCCCTTTTTTTTTTTTTTTTTGTTGTACACATATTATTAACTCTACCCAGATATAAAATCTCCTTGAAAAAGTAAATGGTGCCCGTCGTCCAACTGATATCTAGAGTGTGCTCTTAGAGACAAAAAGGTTGGAGACTCCTGCTCTAGTCCAAGAGAGCATCGTGAGAAGACAACAAACACACGACAGGAATCGACATAACACTAACAGTAAACTTAAATCACAACTGCCATAACTCCATGTTAACATATTTCTATTTATGGTAACCAAAACCTGAATTCCGAAATGAGAAAATTTGAAGTCACTGACTGCAGATATAAAGGCAATAAGTTATTAACGCTTTGACTTTGACCCCTCACCCCAAATACATGCACAGAAAAAAAAAAAGGCTGACTGTATCAAGCAGTCAAAGTACAGTCGATAGAAAATTGGTGAATGGTGACTCTCCCCCCCCCCTCTCCAGAGGGCTACTCCTGTCAGAGAGAAATTACGACTACATACTCTCACAATCCTCTTGGGCATTCCCTAAGGGGAAAATAAGTTCCGTTATCGCCCAAAAAGAATTTGGGCACTTTTTATTCTCTCCAATTCGCTTCCAATAAAGCTTGGCAAAAGTGAACACTTCTCATCGTTGAGATATAATCCCAGATGATTCGCATCCGTTTTTTCACTTGGACCCATGCCAAAAGAATGAGTTTAGGGGACACGGGGAAGTAAAGTAGGAAGAAACAAAACAAAAACAAAAAAGAAGTCGCAGAGATAGACGCTTCGTGCTAGGACTGAAGGCGTCACATAAAGAGCACCTCGGATCTGACACCCGAACGGGGTCAAATAGATATTTTTCTCCTTTCCTTTCTGTTTGTTTTATCTTAATGGACTCTGGTAAAAGAGCCCGATTATGACTTATATTGACTCTTCCGCGATTTCCTCGTTTGTGGCAATATTATCTAGTGGCTGCTGTTTGCTCGGACGCCTAGCAGAAGTGGTAAGTAGTGTTTTAAAAGACAGAATGCCGTATCTGAGATATGGGTCGAAATACTTTAATGCGAACACAGTCAAAATCTGAAATAAACATTCCCTTTATATGCGTATTCTCATGACTAAGAAAGACAAAGAGTGGAGCTTAAAATGTTGACGTGAAACCATGTCTTACAATCCGTTATTCTTCAAGTCTGTTGATGAATGTTTTCTTGAATGATATTTCCCTTTATTTGATATTTGTTTCAATAACAACAGAATTTGACACTTTTATATTTCACAGTTTTTAACTACCTAGATACCGTTGCCCAACACTGCCTACACGGATTTCGTAATATAATAAATAAATAGATAGATTTCATAAAAATTCTAAGTAGTATATTTCATCATCTTTTTTAATTATTTAATCCATTATAAGTGTCACGAAATTAAAATATGAAAAAAGTACACATATTTTAAGATTAAAACAACACTCTTATGTGAAATTAATTCAGTATGCCACTGACCAAAGGACGCCAATTCTTTTTTTAATCGAAGCCAAGAGAAGAAAAAAAACGCGATGTGTATTTTAAAAAAACGAGAAGACTTTTTTCTGAGCCATTTATAGTTGCATATCTTAAGAACGGCTATGTTTGAAAAATTAAAAGGAAATAAATAAAATGTTAAATTTTATTTTTTTTCAGGCAAATTTATGGTTTTCCAGTTATTTAAAATAAATAAATAAATGTGCCACACAATACTGTGATTCATAGAATTATGAAATAATTGCAATTATCCTTGAAATCCTACTTTAAATATATATTCTAAACATCTAAACAGATAGAGTGATTTAATTTTAAAAAAATCTGATCAATTTAAAGTTTATATGTGTTTTGTAGCTCTACGTTACTGAACATAAGTTGAATATAAATGTTGAATATAAATAATAAGTCGAATATAAATGTCTAACAGCCATATAAAGAATATTTTCAAAATTAATTTTTGTAGTTTCACTTATATAATTACAATGAAAGCACTCACAGCAATAACCTATCTAAGACGGCCATTTTTTAGTTCCCAATATATATGAAAAATAATTTTCGATATTCAATATCAGCTGTTTCAGCAGCAGAAGAGCAGAATTATCTGAAACCATTAGCGATCGTCAGGGAGACTTAGTTGCATTTTACTTTCAGTAAGTAGTTCAAAAGTATTCAGTCTCCAGCAGAAGGGGTATGCGATGACCTTTAAAATTCAGCTATAATGTTCCTAAGAATTTTTTGTACTGGAAACTATTTTATGAGTTTCGGATGTAGAACAAATAAAACGCACTTTCCCATTTCTGCAGCGAAAATTTTCAAGCTATTGTTCGAAACACGTCACCAATCAGGGTCGAAAGAATCGTTTCAACTCAATTAATCCCAACTGTGCGACAAAAGAAAGAAAAATGACATTCGCCCGAAAAATAGCTTACTCGCGCCATGCAATATCCGCTTCAGGGAACCTTGCTTTCGACCTTGAAAGGACACAAAGAATCAACTAGAAAACAATATAAAAAATAAAAAAAATTCTTTCTCTATGAATACCCCGATTCTTCTCGGATGTTCAACTGACCATGATTAATTTCAAAGAATTTTTTATTCTTCTTTTCCTTCCCCCACTTTTTTTTTAATGGTAAATGAGTCAAACATGGCAGCGTTACGATCCAGGTAATGATAACGAGGATTTGGAAAGAAAAAACAAGAAAAGGAATTCCCCCCGAAATGGTAAATGGTTTGCCACGTGAAATGAGTCACAGTTCATAAGAGATCGACTGTTATTCACCTTTCAGTCACAAAAAAATGCTATCAGCACATTCTTTACCCAGTATTCTTCTAAGAATATCAATAATTTCCAGTGCTATTAGCACAAGAAAATGCAATCTTTGGCAGAGGCCAAGATACTACTAATGTTAAATTTTTCTTAATAAAGTTTTTTTAGCTTGTAATTAATAAGCTCTTGAAATTTGCTATTACAATAACGATAAGTTTTAAAGATTATAATTACTTTTCAAGAATATGAAGCTCAATAGCGGTTACGCAGTAAAACAGAGGATCATTGATTGTTTGACAGAGTTCAAATGACGAACGGGCCAGCTTCAAGACAGTTTTGGGGATTTTCTCCACGTATAATGTGAATATTAGCGAGCTTCCCTTAAAAGCCCTCCATGAAAGCATCTTGCCTCTTAGGCAGACAGCCTTCAAATGCATTGCAATAATCTAAATAATCTAGTCGAGAAGTCAAGAAACTCTAGAAATTTTAAAAGCTTTACAGAACACATTAAATTTTATCATTTCAATAACTAACATTAAGCGTTAACAGAAATTTTTAAATTACATATGCATGGCAAAGACGAAGCACGATATCTGAGTAGTTGGGAAGAGTGTGAAAGAAGCTAATTCCCCCCTGAATGCGTCAGCATTCTTTCGCTATCTTTTCAATTGTTCATGTTTCGGTCATTTTTCTGAAATTTTGATAAATTTTCGTTTAATTAGCATTTCAATTTTTGCATCTCAAATGAATTTGCTTTTCCACAACTATTAGCTAGCGCTTAAGACAAATTTTCTTTATTCCATCTTTCACATTTTACAATATTTTTCTTTCACAATTTTTAAAAATTCTTTGCAAAATATTCTTTTTCAATTTTTATTTTACCAGTAGATTTTCAATTTTTACTTTCTTTACTTTTTAATTATGACTTAAGTGGATTGGAATTAATGTAGACTTCCCATTGTAATATCTAGTTTTTAAGGCCAGGTGAAAACCATATAAGGCCGGAGAGAACATCTACTCTCTGTTGCTCTTGTTATTGTTACAAGTTCTTCGTTCAGAGTGAGATCGGAGTACTGAGATATCTCTGGGCTAGTTTTTCTCTTTAGATACGCTTTGCATTGCGTTCTGTTTAACGTTCTTATTAGTTGAAAGTGTAACTACTAATTACACTGTGTGATACTGTGAACACTTGTACGAGTATTTCTGTGGAAAATTGCAGATTTTCTCCAGTCAGAGTTCCGAAATATTTCTTTTGATAAAAATAAATTTTATTAAGCTATGATAGGACTTGTGCATTCAATCTATTACGAACCCGTACCCGCGCAACACTTTTTGGTGTCAGAAGTGGGATTAAATGCCTGTGACAAGCAACTAAGACAGTTGATGACTGCATTTGCTGCATTCCAAGAAAAGATCGAAGTAGCCCTCCCGATAGAGCAAAGATGAAAGCTGGTCAATAATCCATTAAAGAAATGAAAGCCCTTCAAGAAAAGATGGAAGCTGGTCAAGAAGAGATGAAGGCTGGACAAGAATCCGTTAAAGAAGAAATGAAAGCGGACAAGAAGAGATTAAAATCTGATGTACTATGATACTGTGAACACCCGTACGAGTATTCTGTGAAACATTCCAGAACTTCCAGAACTTTGAAGTGTTACTTTTGATAAAATAAATTTTATTAACCTATTATCGAGCCTGTGTGCAGTCAATCTATTACGAACCCGTAGGCAAGCAACAGTATTTTAATGCCTGGAACGTAAACTGAAAGAGCAAATACAGTATTCAAGATATCGGAATAAATATAAAATTTAGCAATTATAAATCAGTTATTTATAAAGGCATTAAGCTTTAGAATGAGTTAAATTTTTGGCATTCTTTTATATTTTAAAGGTCCCTTAATCCCGCTTCAAAAGCCATTCAATAGCTGGTCAATTTAGATGCCTCCCGTCTGTGTTATACAATACATCAGCTTTGGTCCTAAGTTTTAGCTCTGTCAGAAAATTTCCAATAAATGGGAAGAAACAACCTTCAGAAAAGCAGTCATGCGTAATTAAAAGTGTCCAGCAGACAGACGAAACAAACTTAATTTCCGTAAGACGTTTTCGAAAGTTAGACAAACAACTTTATTAAGAGACTCCAGAAAAATAAAATTAGGGAACTTTTAAGGTTTTAGGGTTGGAATAAATTTTATTTCTTCAGGATTTGGGAAATGAAGAAACTGGGTTGTAAACTGAAAACATATGAATGCGCGTTTCACAAAAATACACAAATAAAACTACATTTCTCGAATTACACTTGATTCGCTGTTGAATACGTCTTGCTTAAGAGTTCCAGTTATTTTTATTTCGAAGCAATAATCTCTTATTGACAACAGAGATATTAAATCTGTGGCAGTCATTAAAACATTATGCATAACTTATTTCGCTAATATATGCTTATTCTTTTCCCGTGCTTTAATTACCTTCCATTAACTTTAAATAATATACTTACATGCATTTATTTAATTTAAATTAACAGATGGTTTTTTACATTAAAACATATCCTGCACTTCCCCCATTTCTACTACGCCAGGAGAATATGCAAATGAAGTGAGTTTTAAACAGCAGCGAGAAGACAGAATATTGGCATCTATAGGCTGCCGTGGTGACACTCCTCTGTTGCTGTTTGCCTTCAGCACTGCTCCTACCAATGGTAAGTTGTCTCTGGCTGAAGACATAATTAGTCGTCGTGGAATAGCACAGCCAGGTTCTTAGACTTTACATTTCGACAGGTAAATACTCTGAATCATTATTTTTCATCAATTTCGCAAGACGTGGAAGTGAGTTTTGTTAATTGTTTTAGCTTTGTACTTCAAGCAGACTTTTTTACATAGTTTCACACTGTTGCAGTAGTTACTCAGTGTTTTGGGACTGAAAAGTTACGAAAAGACCAAAATCCTCATAAACATATAAATGCGTTTTCGCAGTTTTTGATTTTCCAGCTTGTTGTCATTTTAAATACAATAAATACCCCAACTAGCATTGTATGGCATAAATTTTAAAAGGGTGGTGTCCTCTTCCCTCCCCACTGACGCTTTCTTTAATAGGATAAATGAATGCACTTTTCTTTTCCACACACAACACATCCTAGCGATTCAGCAGCCAGCAATCCCGTGGCTCCTTCTTAGTAGTCATTTTGGCTTTAGTTTAGGCGCACTCGTAGGAAAGATGATAATTCCGTTTCCATTTTTAATATATGAAGGAAGTCTTAATTCATGAAATAATACTTCACGTAAGTACTAGCACTTTTTAACAAATCAAGTAGACAACTTAATATTGAAATTAATGGTGAACAAGCTGTGAACTTAGTGATTTCTACTAATCGCATATTTATGCTCGACGATCTTCAAGAACTTTTGAACCAAAGTATTTTTAAAGAAACTCAAGCCTACAGAAAAATCTGTGACGATTTCAGGATTAAACAGAGATCTGTATCTCTTCGAAGCGAGAATAAAGATCCTTGAAGATACTAATTTACACGAACAGCGAGCAAGAGAAATATTAAAAAAGAGGAAGAAAGAAAGAAAAAGCGCTTGCTCGCTAATGAGGAACTTCTCATCGAAAAAAAGAGATCTTAAGACATCCAGACTTAGTACAGCGCGCTACTTATTTTTATCTTCAAAAACTGTCTTCTGTCTGCAAGAAGATTGTCCAACTTTATACTCATAACATACCTTAGATATGTTACCGGAAAAGTATGAAAGGAGGGCATTCCGTAGAATGCATGGGCATCGTATATAATGCCGGACGCTTTTAGGCAAAATGGGAAATATGAGAATTATAACATACTTTCCCTAGGCATTCTACAGAATGAAAAATGCTCTTTAGTATGAAAAAAGGTTATGGTAAGGCTGCTATTTAAAAGACGTTGATTCCTCCAATATACAAATGTTATTTTGAAAAGTTAAAGAAAGAGTGCCATTAAAAAAACAGTTATTCGAAATATGTAAAACAAAATAGTGAGATAATCTTTGATACAAGATAATAAATTTGTATTTTCTATATTTGGCTGAGACTGGGAATCAGTAAAATCTACCCGACAACGGAAATTATATTCAAAACTATTCATAAGTTTCACAACAATTCCCTTTTTAATACCTTCTTGTTTTTTCTGGCAGGGCTCACAAAGGTGGTTGCACAGTTCAATATCATTACCTGTAACGTTTTTGTATTTGGTTGTACGTTCTTCCATCACGTCCTCCATGACCAGTACTCAAATGAGTTTTCACGAAGTACTGGAAATAACTCAGCATCCGTAACGTAACACTGTATGGTACTGACGCTTTCTTTAATAGGATAAATGAATGTACTTTTCTTTTCCACGCACAACACACCTTAGCGATTCAGCAGCCAGTAGTCCCGTGGCTCCTTCTTAGCAGTCATTTTGGCTTTTTCACATCATTTATGAACTTCTGGTAAGTAGTTTCGGTTATTCGAAATGAATCGGAAATATATTTCATACTTTGCCGGTTTGTCATTCTATAGAATGTCTAGGAAATGTGTGAGATATGAATCGTTTCATACATTGTCGGCTAGTTTTAGGCATTATATATACAATGCTAGGCATTCTATAGAATGCCGGATTTCAAACTTTGCCGGTAACAGATATACCTTTGTGAGTATCAGGGTTACAGACCACTGTCGGGAATTTTAGTTCGATTTCATATAAAAATTTTCATTCCAAACAACTTTTCGAGGGGGGAGGAGGAGCAAGTATCTGGCACGATATACTACATTTATGTAAAAAACTATCTGTCTCAACTTTTGTCATCGACCTAAGAAAGAACTCTTATGCGACTTCGGTACGTCAAAGTTACGTAGTAATTCGTTTGTGAATAATGTGTTCAATTGCATGCCGCTGAAAGTTTGTAAGTATTAGGTATGACAAAGGAGAAGGAAGATTTTATATAATCAATTTCCGAAATGTTCGAAGTTCGAAAGCTTCGACAAGGCAAGGGTGTACCGAAATATAAATTACTTATAACGAATATTCGTTATATTCCCCGCTCTCTACGTAACGATAAGTAAATTTGGCAAATACATCATCCTTGGTTTATTATTAAAGCTCGATTAAACATAATAATTTAAGAAATTTATTTCCTCAATAAATAAACCCCAAGGTTTGCTCGATTAAATTTCTGTCTGATACACTACTGAATTACATTTTGCTTTTACTTTTTTAGAAACCTAGACAGTAATGACATTAAATATTATGATAGTAGTACTTATCCACCCCCGGCTTTCTTTCAGATAAATTTACCGTAATGCAAATGGCAGAAAGGGAATTTTATCTGAGGAAGATCATGAAGATTCCTTGAGGCAATGCAGAGAAAAAGCAATAAACTTTTCATTCAGTGATGACCTTCGTTTATTCACTGTAAGGTAAACCGCCCCCATCAGCGACCGAGAGATGAAGACTACCGAATGTTTCAACTCGAGTTCAATCCCAGGCTAGCAGGCGGGCTGCATGGTTGGTTTTCCCAACGTGTAACATAAATACGAACCAGGTTTCCCTTAGAAAGTCCTCCATAAACACAGCTAACCCTCGGGTTCTTTGCCGTATTCAAACAACTTTGAAACACCACTTAAACAGGCTGGCAATTTAGTGTTTTCGAAAACTGAAATATTTTTGAGAAAAATAGTCTACCCTGGATGCTAATTTCGGATTGAATTAGTAGCCATGATTTAGATGTAACAAGCGCTAAAAAAACAGATTTTTTGATGAAGTGAAAGCATGTCCCCTTCCTCGCGTAGTTATGAATGAATAATTAAGGCATAATATTTAGAAGGGTGATCAGTTTATAGCTATATGAATTAATAATCTTATTTTTATTTTGGGACTACCATACAAATTGGATATTGTAATAGTTCATGCATATACCATTGGATACGCATAAATTAATGAGAAATATTCAGTATCCGCTTTAGGATTCGATTGGAAAACACTCTATAATACCGAACAAACTCATATATAACAATTCTAGAAATAACCTACATAGAAAGCATGATACATTCCACATTCTTTTTCAATATTTTTTATTTTTAGCCCAGAAGGGCTATTAATTGCATTTTGCGGTGATTCACTGTTGCCACCAAATATTACAGCCCTGTATTATATTTAAAGAAATTAAATAACGAAGAATCTGCATAAGTGTATGTATGTTTCTCGCATTGTGATACAACAAAGGTACCTAGAGCCATCCAGTTTTGAATAACGTACGTTTCCACCCGAATATGGGCATCTGGAAGCCCAAATTTGGAATTTCTTTTATTATCTATTTCATATTTTGTAAAACTTTAAAGAATTTTTGATTAACAAACTCAACGATTTAAAAGCGAGCAATGGCAACAATGCATGAAAATTTTTTTTTATCTCCAGCGCGCGAGACTGCGTATCGGAAATTCTAAAGATATGCTCATTTTAAAATTATTTTGCGATATTGCTGTTGAACTGAATTTTATGGTTAAGTGCGAAGAACATGGTATTTAATAAATAAAGATAACAAACAAAACGTTGAAAAAACGCCCTCTTGGGCGTAATGTAAAATCTGAAAGCTTTCAGTTTTTTTATTTTTTTTAAATTTATTTTATCTTTTATTTTATTTTCCTGCTATTCTAGCTTAGAAATCTTGATATGGGGTCTTCATGTCTTCTGACATATAGATGTTGCGTCTTATACATAGAATTGGGAAGGCAAAGATTTAGACAGAGTTAAACATTAAACAATGGACAGCAATGATTAATGAGACTGAGTGGACGCATCTTGGAGGGAATGTCCCCATCACTGTAGCCTGTCCTCGCCAGTTCAATGTCTGTCGAGTCAGCAAAGTGTAAAGTGGTTCAAGTAGCCCTAATTGGATGATGTCGAAAGTAAGGACTACTGGGATTGAGCCGACAGCTGCTAAGTGCAGAAGATTGGAGTTTACGCAACACATTGGATGCAGCCGAGATGGACAGTCAACACTACTTCAATCTGTGCGTCCTTAATGGACGTCGGAGACATTTTCAATGAAACATGAAAACTTCTAGTCTCATGGAAATTTCTGAATAAATCAAATTAAACAACGCTCAAGGCTCGCATTATTTCCGAACTTTAAATTTTATAACTTAATGAGAAAATGGAAGAGGGTGTGATAAACGCATAGCTAATCAATAATGGAATTAACTTGGCTTATTTTACGAATATGTTTATTTGCATACACGTTGTTTAGACTAGATTTTCTCTATTCAGATATTCCACATTTTTTTCATAAAATAATATAAATACAGCTAGCACATCAATAAATAATTCAGCGTGATATTTCATTAACGACATAACTTATTTTGCATGGAGAAATTTTATGTGTATGTTTATAAGATAAAAAACGTAAATCAAAATTCTACCTGTAATTTGTAATAGTCCTTTAACAATCCATTATAATTTAGCTCTTTATCTCTTCTATCCTAAAAATAGTTTATGCTTATAATAAATCTCATTAAACTATGTTACTGAGTTATTTCCAAATTAACCCATGTAATACACGATCTTACATAACGCTGCTGATAAAAACATAAACATTTTTTCAACTAAACACTATGATTCGAAATCGAAACTCTTTTGGAATCATAACCTTCTGACTCTCTCCCAAGCTTTCTTTCTGAACACGTCAGACCTTCCCGCTTTGCTTGCCTCGTGTTTATTCTCATTTTCAACCAATTTACTAGTCTTTAGGTTCAGAAAATTTACAAAATGCGATGAAGAATGAGTGCAGATATAAGATACTGAAGTGAAGATAAGAATATAAGAACAACATAAGTATTGCATTAATGCGTCTCAACGATATTACCACCTATAATATCCGGAATGACTGAAATCTAACAACGTGTCCAAAAATTACACGTATAATAATGAATTTACGGCTACATTTGTCTGCAAGTTTCATCATTCAGCAAATTAATTAACGCATGCATTATACATACCACTACCATCTACAACCATCGGCTTGATTAAAATTTTTGTGTCATTTCTCCCCGCATCCTACATTATAACACATATATATATATATGCCAGATAAAAATATGAAGCTTAAAATTATTAACATTTAATTTATTTTTCTAGTTACCCATTATAACTTAGTTACCTCCCCTTTCTGTTCTAAATTGTTTATAACAATTTTTCTGGACTGCGTGTCAAAATTAAATCCGTTTAAGAAATCGTGCTTCAGTGCGGTAAGTTCTCAGCCAATTAGATTAAAGAAATTATAATTTTTATTATAAATATCACTGCTAGAACTGCGCACTACTTTTTTTTCCACCGCTTCGTTTGCTGCCGACAAAGTGCGCTTCTCGCTATGTTTTATTCGTTGTTCTAAAATACATGTAAGATATACGGAATTACCGGGTGTATCTAGCATCCAAAAGAATATGTAAGTGGCAAGAAATAAATGCTGTCTTGTTATTTTTTTTACCACGACTCCTTGTTTATCTTTGTTATGCATCTTAGGTAACTACGCAGTAAAGCCTTTACAAGTTATCACAACGCAAAGAACCATCGCCAATCCATTGCAGCTATTCTCCAAATTATCCTATTTACTTGCTTTTTTTGTATTATTTAATAATTTAGATGTATTTATTTTATAATATTTTTCATTTACTATTCTTGCAGTTTTTATGATGTTTGGAATTAGTTTTTTTAGTTTATTTTGGTTTACATGCGTAATTCGTGTCGGGGAACTGCCTATATAAGTTTGAGATTCTAAATTACTCGGCTATGCACTTTTAATTAATAATTTTGTTTCCTATAGTGGATTTGCTTTCTAAATTTCTCGCAAATTCCTTCAATATTAAAATTCTCATTTAAACATTTCACTACTTTTGTTTTTGTGTAATTCTTAACCCATGCCTATATGGCTGATGAAACACGAATTGAGTCATTGAAGAGTTAGGTTTCGGGGCAACTTCCCTTGAAAAGATCTGTCTCCTGTTCCTACTCAACAATTATTCACTAAAATTAAATTTAGTTTTAAAAAGTTTTTTTACAAGTTTTTAAGATAAATTTTTTGCATTGTATTATATTTTTTCATGTATTTAGATGCTTGCACTTTATTTATTTATACTTTCTAAATATGAATGATATTTGCATTTGAATTTGCATAATTTAAAATTTTAATTTGCTTTATATGAATGAGATAATAATATTGTGTTTGTTACTTTCATTTTTCATTCCTTGCAGCATTGGCGTAAGAGAATTATTTAATTTTATTTAACTTTACTAAGCAGTTCCTAATGAAACAATATTATGTATACATATATATATATATATATATACACACATACACACACACTAAATACACGAAAGTTCATAAACTTGTATTTTTTCGTAGCGAATTTCTAATTATACTGAAATATCTAGCGGCAAAATTATACTAATTTTTATATAATTGAATGAAGTATTTCTAAATTACCGCGTTAATAAATTTCTATATTTTGTATTCATCTAAAGAACGCGAAAAAGGAAAGGATCACCATAGCACCTTTTCTCGCCCCCCTCAGCATGACTATGGCACTCTGTAAAACATCTTTACGGTATAATGTAAAAATTCAGTACACTAATACGCAATAGGTGAAAAAATTACTAAAATTAGGAACACAAATTACTAGCATCAGAAACCACCATACAGTGCTTACGCAAATTACCATTCGCGGCTGATACGTAAACGTCAAAGACAATATACTCAAGATTAGCCTAATGGAACCACATCAGAACTATAGCTTAAACTTCCATTAATCGATCCTTAAAATCAATGACCATTTCTCTTAATTAAAAATAAACTTTTTGAAGCATAAATCGCTTGTGAATCCTCAGAAAGATCGATTAAGAAAAGTGAGGTAACAAAACATGCAAAACTGCTCCAAGCCATCGTGAAACCACTAAAAGTTATAATGCATTATTAAATACCTCAGCCAGACCACTTTAAAAATGATAAGATAATAAATCACTGAAGCCATTACTTACGAACGACTCCAGTAAAAGCACTTTGACGCGAAATATAGTAACGCCGGGAGCGTAAGAGCTTTTGAGAAAGTGGATAAAAAAATTAAAAACAACTCCAAACTTCTGCGATATTACAAAATAAAGAGTCAGGGCTTATTCCTGCCTTTGATGTTCCTTTCATATATCCGGGTGTTTTCTTTTCCTTACTACACTCATAAACAATGTATCTTTCAATAAACTATAAAATAGTATAAATTATATACAGTTATCCATTATTTTTTTCAAAACACTTAACAAAATATATCAAACTGAAAACAAGAAGCAGTTTTATTTTCAAGCTGGTTATTTAGTAACCTTGCGGGAAAGTTAGGGTGAGCAATCGTAATTTAAATCGATTATGATCAGTATGTGAAAAATTTTAAACAACTCCTCTCTAATTAAGATACAATAAACTTGTATCTTAATTAGATTACTTAAATTTAAAGATTGCTTGACTTCTAAACTAACTCCTCTCTATTCTTATTGGTACCTCGAATAAATGAAAGCTAATCGATACTGATAAGTTTGGGGTTTCAGATATCGGCAGATATGTACATCAACTCGTATATCGAATATCATTATAACCGTATTTTCAATCGATGAGATTGTGATTGTTCTACCAACACCGGACAGCTTGTTGATTAAACTACAGTATAGCACTCTACAGCTATTAATTAACAGTCTTCGTATTTACATAACAGACAAGAAAAGACATGGAAACACCAACAAACAACCAACCACTCTGGCTTCTTGTTTAAAGCAAAGTAGGCGAAGGTATCCTTTTTAGGCAACTTTTAAATAAAATTTGCTTTGTATTCACGTGGCTTATGGGGAAAACAATGAAAATATCCACGCAGCAAGCCAATTCGAATTCAAATCGAGCGACTAGTGTTCAGCAGTCTTGTCCATTTCTTGGTTAGTGGCGGACGCTGGTCGACAACTGTTTGCGCCTACTGATGTTTGACTAGATGTGAGCATGTAACAAAGAGATGTGAAACGTGTTTTATTTAATAAATAATGCAAAAACATGATTTTTTGATAAGCGCTGCTTCCACACCAGCCAAGAGAGAAATTTATGACACAATTTGGTAATTAGCAGTACGGTTTCACTAGTTTAACAACTGTTTCATCGGAAATTGTAAAGTGAAATAGACCGGGAGATCTAGGGTGGAGTAATTTCTCAACTAGAAAGTGCTCAAGCGGACTCCACTATGTATCTCACGCGTAGCATAACTTTCGACACATATACATTTAAAGAAGTTTTCTACTCAATACCAATTCTCGTCCTAGAGTTAATTAGGGGGAAAAAGGGGGAACTGAATAACGCTTGTACAAATATTTATTCCTTTACCGTAAGGGCTCAATAGATAGCTTTTAGCTATACATCGGGCTTATTTAACCTGGTTCATTTTCCTTGTTTATTTTATGGATACATTCCTCCACAATTCTGAATTTCTAGCTAACATCTGTATTCTACTGAAAAAACTTGAATTTTTCTATGATTAAGATCTAGTGACAGTAATTTTATTAGAGTTTCTCTAAAAGTGGTCGAGTGGATAATACCTTAAAATACGTAGTTAGCTGTTGGTTGCGATTTCGGCGACTAATCGAGCCATCTGCATGAGGCTTCTGCAGTTTTTCCCATGCAATGACATTAAGCCGCCCGTTAGAAAGCTTACAAAAGACATCCCTTTCAGAAGATGGTAGCCCACTAATAAATACCGCTGTAATAAATAATCTAATCTAATTATTAGTGTTGAATTATAAATCGTTATACAAATAGACAGAAATTAGTCTGCTTCGTTAATTACGGCAAAGAACAGAAGAATTAATCGCTTCCAAGGGCTACTTTTCGGAAGTGATTTTTCTAAGGGAAATCTATTTATATAGAGTTATATTAGAAATAGGGAAAACACGAATACACTGTAATCGGGCGAATCGGAATGGTTAAAGCAACGTTAACATCAAATGGTATATGCCGGCGGGATCAAAGAAGCGAATGTATATTTAACATAATACGTAATATATAAATATGCGTTTAGCACAGTGTTATAATCTGCCAAAAAATGGCACAATAAAAATGGGTAGTACGTGTAATGGCACCGCGTTCCGGTTTCCCAGCATGCAGT
>KK117449.1:724572-775300 GCA_000611955.2 Stegodyphus mimosarum | reverse complement strand
AGGTAACGTGATAATAAATAAAAAAAATACGAAATAACAGAATATGGTCAACGGAGAGAACAACTAACATAATTATATAAAAATGTAAGACGTACATTGGTAAAATTACTAATGCTAAGGTATAGCATCCATCTGGGCCTGACACGCGCACTATGTTTGTAAGTGTGCAGAGTCATAAGGATTTTTGATAGCAGGAAACGCGAAAAATAAGCAATTTCCTCGCCGGGACTCGAATCTGGGTCCTCTCGAATACGCGCCGAGTGTGCTACAGTTGAAAGTCAGGAAGTCACCAGGAAGGCACTACGAAAGCATGCAGAGAGGAGTGAGAAAATACCTTATACGTGCACACACACAAAACAAAATTAATTCATTAAAATAAAAATCAATACATAAAATATGAGACATTAAATTTCGTTATGCCCTTATTTATATTGTTGTACATATTTTAATCCTTTTTTGTTTATATTTTCATATTTTGTATTTATTTATTTTCTATTATTTTTAGAATGACAATTTCATGATTTATTTTGGGTTAAACCTAATTCGTAGCCACATGTCTCGTATTTAAGTGCTTATTTAAAGCACTCGGAATTGTAGACCTTTCAATTCGGCTTGCAGTGGCTTTGAAACTGTAAAAATAGCTCAGTTAGTTGGCGAGATAAAATCAATTTCGTTCCTAAGGAGTCTTGGCGACATTTGGAGATTTCTCGCCAACTTGCCGACTTCATACGAAACACATTTTGATTTGGATGGAAAGAAGGAAGGAAGGAAGATTTCAGAAAACACATTTTTCCTATGAGCACCGACTCTCCGAAAGTTTCTACAGCCCCTGCTACAGAGTTTAAATATGGGTCGGCGAGCTAGGGAGTTCAGTTGTTACTCAGCTGTGAGATTTAGTGACTATTTGAACTATTTTTCTATGAGTTTGGATTTACCCCAGAGTGATTTGAGGAACTTCACGACTTATTTCGTGCTCTAAGATGGAATTGCTAAATATACGAGTTCTGCTCCAGTCACTTCCGGCTATTATTGTGCTATTTATAGAGCTCATTTTCCTAATAAATTGTTCATTTCTTTTTGCTCATTTGGATTTACTGTTTAAAGGAATATTGTACCACAGTCGTATCTTCTTCAAATAACAACACCTTTTCTAGGTTAAATATTTACTATACAACTATGTACAGATTATATTTTGGAAGAAATAAAACATTTTCGCTACAGTAGAGCGCGCTAAACAGCGTCCGCTCTCTTCTCTTCCACATAACAATCTCTCTTTACTCCCACCTGCGACCAGGAGGGCAGTCCGCTCCCCTCTTCCGGCCGAGGCGAGAAGAAGAGTTCTGTATCCCTTCTTTAAGGGTAGGTAACCAAGTGTTCTTTAGAGCAAGGTTAGGTTAGGTTATTCAATTATGGCAAAGCACACGACGGCTATCTGCCTAAAGGGAGGGATGCCTTCGTGGAGGACTTTCTAAGGGGAACTGGCTCGTATACACGTTACACATGGGGAAAACCACGAAAACGCCCATGCAGCCAGCCCGTTCGCGGGATTCGAACCTCAGACCGAACTACCAGTGTTCAGCGTCTTTACCGCTCGGCCGCTGGTGGGCTCTTTAGAGCAAGGAGTCGTTACAATAACAAGGATCCAGTACAGGGCAACAATATCTGGGAGAAAAAAAATGAAAAAAAAATCTTCTAAGAATTCTAAAATTCTTCTAAAATTCGCTCCATATGCAGTAATTATGGATTTCTAAGTCCTCCGTTAACACTATTACAAGCACAAATACATTAGAATAAAAAAAAAAAATCTGAAAGATTTCAGATTTTAAATTACGTCCAAAGGCGCGTTTTTTTAACGTTTCGTGTGCTACCTTTTTTTATTAAATATCATGTACTACGTACTCAAACCATAAAATTCAGTTCAAAATCAATATCGCAAAATCATTTTAAAATGAACATATCTTTAGAATTTCCGTAAGTCTCGTGCGCTGGAGATAAAAATGTTTTTCTTTTTCCGTACAGTGTTGCCATTGCTCGCTTTGAAATCATTTAGTTTGTTAATCAGAAATTCGTTGAAATGTTACAAAACATAAAATCGATAATAAAGCAAATTTCAAATTCAAAATTAGGGCTTCCAGATGCCCATATTCGCAGTAGGATTACGTCATTCAAAATTCGATGGCTCTAGGTTTTATCACAATGCGAGAAACATGCATACATTTATGCAGATTTTTCATTTTTTTAAATTTAATGCAGAGCGATAACATTTAGTGGCAACAATTTGAAAAGTGAAACGGGCATTCAGAGTGATTCAACGCAAAATCGCAAAACGAAAGTAATAGTCCTTCGGGACTAAATCCCTTTGGACTAATAACTCCTTTTTCTTTACGAAAGTTACTTCTTTTACACAGTACAAAAAAAAATTTTTTTTTTTAAAGCCAGCTTCTTACACAAAAATATAAAATCAGCTTCTCCCTTTCACAAATTTGCTGATTTTGCTACACGAAGGTAATGTGGATATTAAGAAGACTCGTTTCTTCATTATTTATTTAAAGAAAGCATCTTACCTTTATATCATAAAAAATATCTCAGAACGGTTTTTACAAAGGAATGTAAAAAATATCTTCAATGAACTTTTGCATTTGTTTTGCAAAATACCGCAAAACATCATTTTACAAAATATGTACAATTTTTTTATGATACAATGATACGATTTGTTAAGGTTTGTCTTCATTTATGTACATTATAGATGAAAGCAGCTAACATTGGGCATATCTTCCTTTTAAAACAAAATAAAAAAAAATCTTCTATCTAACTTTAAGACCTAAAGGCGGCAGTAAATTTTATCGATTCCAAGCCCTCGACGTAGAGGTGGAAAGATAGTAGGTGCATCTCAAGTGCTGCCGCTTCCTAGAAACTGTAGGACACCACTTGAGAAATTTTGCAAAGCGATGGAGCTTCACAACCTCAGGCTGTGACTTCTTTTCCTCGCGACGATGCAAAAATTAGATCCTCTTCCTTCATCTTTACACCGCCACTCAATCACGAAATGGAAGAAGTAATCACAATTTTTATTTTTTCTTTTCCCAAAAAAGATTTCACATACCTTGGAGCTTATCCAAACCGGTTCAGAAGTCTAATATTGATTACATGAATTTGATGTTAAAAAAAATCTGAGTTAAATATTTTTACGAGTTGAAAAGTTTAGCCGAAAATAAAGTAGACAGCGTTTCATGCAGATTACGATAAACTTTAAGTAAGCACGTACATTAGCAATGAGATATGAGTGTCAGTTCACAAATAACTTCTTTTAAACAACATAAAGTTTTGAAAATTGAAATCTTTTTAATATCTGTCTCCTTAATCTAATACTGACTACACGCGTATTTTTCTAGAACAGTACTATGAACCATAAAATACACAAAGATGAGACGATGCCTGTACAGTCTATTACTAAAAAAATACAGATTCTGAACTATATTCTGAAAAAGGTGTTGATTAGTTTTTTACAAAGCTTTCATCAAGCTTTCAGAAACTCCGGAAATTTCGTATTGGGTACTGGCAAACTGTTTTGATGGATGACATCGCTATACTGTTAGAAGGAATATATCACTTGAAATTTCAGTAGCACTTTATCCTGATAGCTTTAAAAGCATATATGTATGCGAGATGGAGATGAGGTTTTCACAACAGAGATAATTTTCATGACTGAGCAACGTATAAATTTTACTGCGATCCCGTCTTTCTCTTATTGTTTGTAAATGACTGTAGTAAAATTTATTCCTGACTTCGTCCGTTTTGTTCGAACTCAGAAGAAACGGGCGTCCACTTCATTCCTTATGGTAAACGCTTTTAGTTTCTCAAAACTAAGTTAACAAGCATAAAATCAACGTTTTGCTCCACAATTTATTAGGTTGACCAACCTTTTAAAAGTCTCTTTAAACACTTCGATAACTTTTCCGTAAGAATTCCTGAATGCCCCATCATAAAGAAAATAATTCTACTTAGGAAAAACTCACCTCCGTCTTGCACCAAGAAAGCGGGTTTTAAAGCTAACAGCATAAACTGCATGAAAAATTTTAAGTGATTTATAGTTTGTACCGGTATATGGTAAAACAATTTGATATTTAATATCTATTTCGGAATTTCTACAGTTTTGAAAGTTTCGTGTGCGTCATTTTTGGATCACCTTGTGTTTCCGATGGCAGATTTTCAAAGCGAACTGCGAATTTCTTCTTCGTTATCAGAATGAAACACACTCAAATGCATACCAAAATCTGTGACAGCAACTTCTTATTTATATTCTACATATACTATTCTGCTACAAAAGCGAATAAAAATTATAACAGTAAAGTCCTAGTTATCACGCATAGAGGAACTGAATGATGATAAGATAACATAGAACTATCAAATACCAGTTATCGAAATAGAACCGTTGAACAAATGGAAAACTTTTTTACAGAACTGGCACAACAAAAGACAGATAGACATGTTACAGCATATTAAACTCAGTACATAATTTTATCTGCTTTAGGCCTAAAATAGCAAAAACTATTTTTCTGGAAAATAAAGATACGTCCGTCATGAAATATGGTGAATTATATACTATAACGGCCCCATTTTTATCATATAAAAATGGCACAACAGAAAATAACTATATTGTACGATGACTATTAAAGGAAATGACAGCCAGTACTTTTTTAAATCCGACAAGTTACTTCACAAAAAATTTAACTAATCAGTGTCGTTTGTTATGAAGCAGTTGCTCTTCTTAGTTGCAGCTATGACGCACGAACGTCGAAGCAATTATCAATCCCCAATGCCAATGCCAATCCTCCCCCCTCCTCTTTCACACAATACAGAAAAGACGCGTATTAAACTAAAATACAAACAGTTGAACTAAAATAAAACAAACTAAAATAAGGCCCCTAAAAAAACGCGAATGACTAATACACGAGAGTTGTTACAATGGATTGCCATGACCTTGTCTACAAGGCTCCAGGCTTTGTGTTTGCAGAATAGTGATTCATTTGATAATTTTACAGACAGCATATCATGAACGAAACTCACAATACAGCAATAATAATAATTTCTACTATGAACTGGATGTTTTGGCTATGCACTATTTACAAATGTATTAATACATGACAGAAAAATCAGAATCTGAGAATATATAGCATTTTTAAGGTCTGCCAATTGCAGAGATTAAAGAAGATGTAGACCAGCGATTCTCAACCGGTGGTACGCAAGAGAAAAATACGTGGTACGCAAAGAAATAAAATATTTTTAACTATTAAATTCAAAACTCCCGTGAAGAAAAAGAACAATTGACATAAATTTCCTGTGATCAAACACTAACTGAAGATTTCCAAAATAACACACGGCTGAACGGAAAAAAACAATTTAAAAACATTTCAAATAAAGCTTTTACATTTTTATCGCCTTTTTGCATAACCTATTTGTGTGAACAAGGATTTTCTTCCATATTATATTTGAAAAAAAATCTGATGTGTACACCACATGACTTCCTTGAACAGAATATTAAATTATACGCATTTTGCATTTCATTCAGTATTTTTGGATTGAATTCAATCTACATCGTTGATAGCGTATAAACCACAATAGAATAAATACACTCTTTAAAATTCACTATATTTGTTTACCATAGTGACACTCTGGCGCTAGGTTCACTTGACAGCGTTACATCTCATTCATTTCATAACTCAGAATGCACAAAAAGTACGTATATAATCTGAAGAATTATCTAATCGTTGTCACATGTTCTACTCAAATACTATGATAAATCTAAAACGATGTATTTAAAAAAAGGAGGGGGGAGAGAAACAGTTTTTCACAGAGGATTCAGTATTTCTCATTCAATTAATTTAGTCCTCACTTCGAGACAAGGCAGAGATATATAAAAACTCAAAATATCTATATTAAAAACTACGAAGTAAATTTGAAGCACTTATTTCCTCGAATAAACTCCAGAATGGATTAAGCATGTTTTTCGCAATAATAAAAAAAAAGCGTTATGTTTATTGTTGCGAAGCTTAGTTTCTCTAGATTGGCAACAAATCCACTATTCTGCTAACTTTCAAATGTAAAAAAATATGGCTGCTATCCTAAAAATTATTAGGCTTAGCCCACTTAAACAACTTTTAAATTGTAAGTAATTCTACAAATGTTGCATGCAGATTTACTAAAGGCATAAAAACCATTAACCGGAAGATAAGAACAACATAATTCAATCATTTTTAAAGCAAAAAATGTGCAATATACCAACATATAATAATAAAAAAAGTGAGCTCATTGATCCGAGTAACATAGTGGATATATATATATATACATATATGCATATTTATATACGTTTGGTGCGGCTGATTGCAACTAAAACAGGAGGTCCACTTCTACATGTTATAGCAGTCCTATATACAAAATTTCAACGTCCTGAGGCTATTCGTTTTTGAGTTATATGAAATACATACGCACGTACGTACGTATGCACAGACGCCACGAAAAATTCTCTTCAGAATCCATTTTAAATCAGTTTTATAATTTTTTGGGAAAAAAACAGTCCTTTATTCTATTCTTACGTACAGATGTCGCGCAAAAACATCCTCAAATTGCATTCGCTAGCCGTCGAAATGGATATTTTCATTGATATATGATGCATAAAATTTTTCGCGATTACAATACTTCCTTTTATTTCGTAGAAAGGAAGTAATAAATACATAAGAAAAAGTGGCTCCTAATATACTGTTAAAACTAAGTGAAATAAGATCAGACATCTCCCTTAAAAAAGCCCAAATTTCACACTAAATTTTAGAATTAAAGTATAATAACCTAAATTTTGATAATTAAAATGGAAACCAATTTTCAATTCAATATCTTTTATGTGTGCATATTTAATACAAATAGTCAATAAGTTGTGCAAATGGCAAAATACTTTTTTTAAAATATTTTTATTGAGAAACTGAAAAATAATCGCAGTAAAATGTAATGGTGATACTAAAGTTTTTCTTTTTTTTTTTTAGATAATATGCGTTAGGCAAAAGGTTGCGAACCGCTGATCTAAACGAATGATAACCTATTGACTGACAAAAATTCAGTACAACACGCCTAATATGATAATTAATACAGTAGTATTGCGGCGTGTAATACAAAAATATTATTCTATTTCGGAAGATTAAATAATCATTGCTTGAAACCGGCATATCATGCCTCCTAAATTACTAATTTTAAAGACAAAGCATACTATTCTGCTAACTAAAACCACACATAAAAGAAAACAAGAAGCTGAAAAAGAAACAGTCCTGGCACAGACGCCCCCGAGCTAATGTTTATCTTGCAACACCCAAAAAACAGGCGTACAAATGGATTTTCTTTCGACAACAAAAGTGCGGTTTTTGCGAGAAACTCCCTTAATTTAAAGAACTGACAATGTTAAAAGTGTGGGAGTAAGAGAAAAAAAAAAAAAAGAAAAAGAAGAAGATGTCGAACACTTTCGGAAATAGTTTACAAATTGCGTCATCTTAATTATTACCACAAAACGGAACAGCAGATCTTTATTTCTTCTGTTTACCTTGCTTGCAAACTAAACTTGTCGATGCTCTAATATCACAGCTGATTTACTTTAATTTCGTAGGAAATCACCGCAATGGTCCAACAACCAACGTTCACCACTCAGCCAATGCTAGGCCAAATAGGCACTTAATTGCCATTCAGTGTTCAATTATATCTTTATAGCATATCGTTAGTTCAATTAGATTAGAAGCTACGAAGTTTAATAAATTAGAGATACGTTTGATGATATTTTCCGAAAATTCTATGTTAAGTACTAATTATGTCTTGAGATCCGCATTAGAAGCTGACATTTGAGGATAACCTTACACACTAGCCCCCTCAGTAGCATCTATACTTGCCTGGAATTGAGTGATTTGATTTATTATGGCAAAGCACACTAAAGCTATCTGCCTAGGCGAAGAGATGCCTTCGTTGAGGACGTTCTTAGGAAAATTGGCTCGTATTCACGTTACGCAAGAAGAAAACCACGGAAACGCCCATGCAACCAACCTGTTCGCCTGAATTCGAACCCAAGTCGGAACTACCAGTGTTTAGCTATTTTAACGCTCGGCTGCTCGTGGCCCTGGATCGAGTGAATAAGATTTCGCTTAATAATAACACATCATTTAAAATAATATAGATTGAAGTCAGTAATTTCTAGCATTTCTCATATCGAGAACATTAACTAGCTACGCTGAATTATTTCTTTGATACTGAACAAAATACAGTATCTCTTTGTGACCCAATCAATATTTTCCTTGGCTTGAAAATAAAATTTACTTTTACTTTGAAACCAATCATTGTAGAAACATACCAAAAAAAGACACCAGCATTAATTAAAAACAATCTTTTGAAAGAAAAATTGCAGAAAGAATAATATCGAATTTCCCTATTTGACAGGTGCTAAGTTTCCTTAGGCTGTTTATTATTATATTGCCTGTGAAATTTTGTTTTATAATGTACGAACAAGAAAACTCCAAATAAAAATAATTACAAAAATAAAAAATATATTTTACTAAATATTAAGTATGTTAAAATAAGACAAGAATTAAATACGGCATTCATAAAAACATTCATTTTTCAGATTTGCAAACTAATAAGATTATTTACATAAACCTATCTGCATCTATACCTTAAATAACTTGTACTAAATTATTGATGCCTATATACTTGCAATGTAACAGATGACTGACTGAATTTATCTATAACTCGAGAACCATCTCTTTCACGTAAAAAAATCGATGCCAAAACATACAAAGGAGACAATACATTTTCTCGCTCACACAAACTAATAATTCTTTACCTTAGCTAAAACTCAATTAAATCTTATCCACTAATTGGATTACGGGAAGGAACAGTTTTATGGCCAGTACTTCGAAAAACCAATACCCTTTTTCGAACACATCGCTCACACACTTCTTACTTAAAAACAACTAAACGAACAGGTGTCGCGGAATCTTTCCTGTCCAGTAAATCTCAAACTATGACATATACCGCCCACGGATAACAAAAATATGACTTTCAAGAACGAAATTAAGATAAGAAACTTAGCGAGCCAAGGATGAATATTCTCCTAAATGAAAAGAGATCGTTAATCATAACTGTATTCGAGTGTGTTTGAAGCCAACTTTTAACACACTAGCTACAACCATATAAAATGAAAGTGATTACCCAGACCTAACAATAAAAATATTAAGAAAAGAGACTTTTATTAACTGATAAATGATACAGTAAGACTATAAATTCAAATAATGAAGTTTTTTATGTTTTAGAACATAGCACCTCCAATAATCTTCATATAATGCAGTACAGATTTGCTTTTGCACACAACGAATATTACGGAAGACAAAAGGAGAAAGCAAACTGGTAAAGATCTGTCACTTCTTTTCTTGAGTAAGGGCCTGCTTTCAATGCAGTCTTTCAAAAATTTTTAGATCGTGACGTTACATTACGCAATCTTGCATTTATCTTCTACGTAACACTCCTTTTTTTTTTTTTTTTGCATTACGCGAAATGCAAGATCTTTATCTTCCCCGCGATCTCGCAACCAGCCAGTTCCCAAAGTGCTGCCCCCGTTTGGAAAGCAAAAGAACTTCATCTTTTAAATTTAATTAACGTCACTTCTCAAAAATAGATTTAAATACATAACACACACAAATGGTAGTTTTTTTTTTAACGGCAGTATTTTAATTAATTAAAGATGTCTCTAATTTTATATATTTCGTACCTCAAGCTAATTAAAAAAAAGAAATCTGAAAGATTTCAGATTTTAAATTACGTCCAAAGGGGCATTTTTTAAACATTTTCTGTGTTACCTTTATTTATTAAATATCACATTCTTCGCACTTAAACCATAAAATTCAGTTCAAGAGCAATATCGCAAAATAATTTTAAAATGAGCATATCTTTAGAATTTCCGATACCCATTCTCGCACTCTGGAGATAAAAATATTTTTTCTGTACAACGTTGCCATGGCTCGCTTTGAAATCCTTGACACTTTTATTCACATATATTACACATGAAACAACACTTTTATTCACATATATTACACATATGAAACAACACTTATTCACAAATATTAAACATATGAAACAACACTTTTGTTCGCATATATTACACATATGAAACAACACTTTTATTCACATATATAAATATCCAATACTTTGAATAATTTAAAACTAATAAAAGGAACTGTTAATTATTGCGCAATGAAGTTTAGATAAATAGAAAAATAGCACACAGATTAAAAAAAAAAAATCTGATCTGTACACCGCACGATTTCCTTATATGGAATATTAAATTGTATGCATATTTTCCTGCATTTAATTTAAACTTATTGGATTGAATTAAATCTACTTCGTCGATAGCGCATAAACCACAATAGAATAAACGCACTCTTTAAAATTCACTATATTTATTTACCATAGCGGCACTCTGGCGCTAGGTTCACTTAACATCTCATTCATTTTATAACTCAGAATGCACAAAAATTATATTACCTGAAGAATTAGCTAATCGTTCCCACATGTTCTATTCAAACACTATAATACATCTAAAACGATGTATAAAAGAAATTAAACAAATAAAAATGAAACAGTTTTTCACAAACGATTCAGCGCGTCTTACCTAATGCGCATCCGCTACTCATAAATATTCTCCTCTGTCCGAGACAGACTGGCGACAATATTTGCTGGTAATACGAAACACTTATTTTCTCGAATTTCATTAGAGATATATTTCTTATTTAATTAATTCTGTTCTCAGTTCGCAACAAGCCGAAAATACATAAAACTTCAAAATATCTTGATTAAAAATTGAAAAATATAGAAAGAAAATAAAACAACAGATACAGTTAAAACAATAATTAAAAAAAATTAGAATTTAAATTTCTACGCAGAAACAAGCATTTCGGTCAGCAGGCTACAAGGCATCGGTGTACAAAAATGAGTTTAATTTTGGTCCCACTCGGCAAAAAGACACTGAAGGTGCAGAAACTGAATTCATTACTCTACTAAGTTTCAAATGTAAACAAATATGGCTGCAATGGTAAACAAAAATTAGGCTTAGCGGCACTTAAACAACTTTTAAATTGTTAATAATTCTACTACTATTGCATGCAGATTAACTAAAGGCATAAAAACCTTAACCGGAAGATAAGAATAACATAATTCAATCATTTTTAAAGCAAAAAATGCGCAATTTACCAACATATAAGAATGAAAAACACTGAGCTCACGAAGCCGAGTAACATAGCAAGTGTATATGTATGTATATTTATATACTTTTGGTGAGGCTGATTTTAACCAAAACGGGAGTTGCACAACTACATAATATAGCAGTCCTATATACAAAATGTCAACGTTCTGAGGCTACTCGTTTTTTGAGTTATGCGAGATACATATAGACGGCACGAAAAAAAAAATCTCTTATGAATGCATTTTAAATCCGTTTTATAATTCGTTTGAGGAAAAAAGAGTCCTTTATTCTATACATATGTACAGATGTCACGCAAAAAGATGGTTAAATTGTATTTGATAGCGTCAAAATGGATATTTTCCTTGAACTATGATACTCGGGATTTTTCGTAATTACAATGCTTCCTTTACTCCGTACAACGGAGTAAAAAGCGGAATCATAGAACAGCATCAAACGGATTCGTAAATTTTACGGAAGGTCTAGTAATCTAGGCTTAAATGGATTACTTCTTTTCTAATATCTCTTTCTTACAGACCACGAAAACAGGAGTAATAAATAGATCCAAAGATAATAATTAAAAATCCTCAGGATCCCATCCAATTTCAGTAAATGGCCATTTAATCTCAGTGCGATGTGCTTTCACCATCAGAACAGAAAACCGTAAGTCAACGCAATAGCCCAAGTCTTAGGACAAACACCTTCCAAAACAATTGTGGATAGCACGCCCAAAACCTTTTCGAAAAGTAATACCATAAATTTAAAAAACCACATTTCCCTTAGATTTGTGATCAAAACTTCTAGCGTTGGGGCGAAAAAAGAAAAGTAAGTTCCGAATGAGGGAACAATAAGAAATAAAATCTCTTCGCAATTGCATTTGGCAGGACGCCCGCTGTACACTGGCGTTTGATCCCTTTTGTGTCTCGATTTCTTGTGTTTATTCGAAAGCGCGCGGTGAATGCACGCCAAAACAACAAATAACTCTACGGATGCGCGGTTTCCTGGGATTTCGTCACTCTAGGAATCCGGGGCAGAAGCGATTCAGGGACTTCACATGCTGTGGTCTAAATATATTCAACCCTTCTGTCTAGCGCATCTTGTGTGTTTTGGGTCGACACATTTATTTCATCGACAGCATCGCAGGTACCCAAACTGCAATAACTACTTTAAGGAATAATGGGTACAGTAAAAAACTCTCGTAACACAGGTAACTAACAATATCAAAATAATATTTTTGAAGATCTAAATTTAGATCTCAAATTTAGGCCTGTGACATACAAAAATTATGTAATAGGTAACATTCTGAAAATTTAAATGTGGAAAATATTTGTTATGTTTCTACCTATCGACGTAACAAGCCTTATCCAACCAATTAACCAAGGAATTATACGGAATGCAAAGATGAATTATCGGACCCCTTTTGCAAGTCGACGGATGAACTTTGAAGGTAGAGCCCATGATTTTTCAGAAACAATCTACATTGTGAGACGCCATATTTTTTACTTTGTTTCTAGCTTGAAAACCACATAAAGTAACATAAATATGAAGTGAATATGTGTTCTTTAAGCGGCTGTTGATGTAAACTGTGCCCTTATTCATGTTCCGAGATTGACAAATGGAATGACGAAGATTCTCTTGATGTTAAAAACACGTTCGGTGACCGTGGCTGACATCTTGGATTTAGTTACATGTTCGGAGAAGGTTAATATTACTGACGAAAAAGTGAAGACTTGGGTGGAAGTAGACAATTTTGTTCTCGATACACTCTCTCAAGATACGATATAATCTGGCATGAAATAATCGGACATAACTGAGAAAGGAGAAAGACTGATAAGGAGAAGGGGAAATATCAGGAGGAAAAGAATAAGAGAAGTATAGTAAGAAAGTTATGTGGAAGGAAGCTAAAGAAGAAACGTAGCTTCTTTTATGATTTGCCGAGAAATGTTCAACGCTGTTAATACATGATGTTATGAAGCGTTATTTGTGCATTTTTAAAACTACTGTGACTATCTTGTCAATGCCACTATACTATGAAATTCGTAACTTTCACGTAATAATACGTATTGTAATTTTAAAATATTCATTAATCTTTTTGTTAAATATAAAATATTGTACATGTATTTTCATTTTAAATAGGTGTAGTTTTTTTTTTATATTGCTTATTTAATTGTGGCCCACAAATTAAAAAAAAATACATCAACGGACTTTGCATACTGCATTTCTACAGATCGTATAAAAAAATGAACTGTTAAGTTCTACAAACATATATTCAGTTATGCGGGAAAATCCTTACCCGAAACCGGCGAGGTCCCGTTATTGCTGGTTAAAAAAGGATTCTACTGTACAAAAAGAAATGTGCTGATAATACTTCAGTCTAAGTTATTCAACGCATTTAAAATCCGATTTAAGACTAGAATACCACTACTCAAGCGTTGTTTAATCACTTAAAATAATTCAACTGTTGTTTTAATTTGCTGTTGTTTAACCGATCAAGGCAAAGCACATGACAAACTCTCTGGTCAAGAGAAAAAATGCTTTCATTCATGATTTTCTTAGGATGCCTAATGACCTGATGGCATTTGCCTGGCATTTGATAATTGATTTTCTTAGGAAACCTGGCTCATATTCAAATTACACATGGGGAAAACTATAAAAAGCCCTTATAGCCAGCTCGCTCAAAGAAATTCTAACCGAGTGAAATCGCTAGTGTTTAACGATCTTATCCACTTGGCCATTAATAAGCACTTATGTGCTAATTCACTACTTTCTCCAATAATGATCATGAAATATATTGGTGAGAAAAGAGTCAGAATGAATTCGTATTTATTCTCAGCACCCACGTAAATTTTAAATTTTAACATTTACGACAATTCTCGATCGGTTTGGCTTGATCAGTTTGTAGAGATATTTAGGTATTTTTTGAAAGCAGGAGACATGAAAAATGAGCAACGCCTTCGCCGGCACTCGAACCACATTTTCATCTAACGCAGAACTCACAAGTCAAATTCCTGCCATAATTACGCATGTTTTTTAACAGTACGTAATTTTTTGTCACATAACGGTTTCATTCTACAATGCGGTTATAGGTTCTCTTTTATACGCTGCAATCAGCCGTATTTTCAGGACTTTTCTCTACGAATCAAAGTTCCTTTACCAATTCAGTGGAAAAAGAGATAACGTATTACTTTGTACAGGAATTAAAATAAGAGCATTGCTAAGCTTCAGTTACTATCTGAACCTTTTTTTAATCGTTGTCCTTAATTTACGAATTGCTTTCATTAAACTTTTAAATTTAGATTAACCTGAATTAATAAATGTTTGAAATATCTGTACAATACAGATACATACATTTTTACATGATTTACAAGGCATAAATGACATTTTGCGCGCTGCACGGATTAACCAGCGATGTTTATCTGGTCTTAGATCAAGTTTCGTAGAAGCCCTCCAAGAAATTTATTACGTTAGATAAAAATAAAGACACTGTGTCTTTACGTTAGATAAATATAAAAGACATTTCGCGTTCTTTTTTCCTAAAGGAAATCTAAATCAAAAATAAAAACAATATTCATTATTATATGCGCCCTTTAATAGAGATCCCACCGTAATTCCAACAACGTTCCGTGTTAAAACAGATCCAAGTTGCAGCTTATATTATTTTTTCAGTCATGAGAAATTTCTTTTTAAAAAACATATCATAAAACAGGCATAAAAACGTATCATAAAACAGGCGTAGGAAGTGACAGCCTGCGCGGCGCCTATTCCAAGCTGTGCGATGCTTATCTACTTTCCCAGATGCATTTGCTTATATTTTGGCTCCTATTTTGGATATTCCAACTTTTTTTATCACATCTAGTCCGAACTTAAAGATTAGTGTGTTAATCGACGAACTAAAGTAAACGAACTAAAATAATTTCGTGAATATAATATCTTCAGTGAATTATAGACAAATCTTTACCAATTCAATGTTGACTTTGCTTTCGAAATACAGGTTGTCAGCCATTAAAACAAATTCTAAAATTTTAATTTCTCAAAATGGAATATTAACCAAAATACTGTTTTTGAGTATTAATATGTAATAATGTAATGTACATAATAATAAGTAGACTAGGTTTTAAAAATTATTCTAATGATATTTTAGACGAATGTTTCGAAAGTGCCAAAAATGTTTTGATGCGATAGGAAAACTCAATAGAGTATCGAATAAATTCTGAGAAGATTCGAATATGCAAGTTAGTAAATCTACTATTTAATTAAATTACGAGAATTTTAATAATTATACATTTTTGTTGTTACCCATTAAGTGTTCTTTTTGATGGCAACCTAAAGAAAGGAAATGTCACTCGACAAAGTCTCCGCTCCCATCTCTGCCAAGAAAAAACTGTTTATAAATAGAAGGATAATTTACCAATAAAGGTACGTTACAATATTTTTCAAAGAACTACTTTCATAGCTTCAGTAAATAATAACTAGTTTTCTATAATTAGTTTATATAAATGTCAAATCAAAGAAGAAGTATTAAAATTTTAATCAGGAATGTAAAAGTTTCATTTAAAATACGTAATCAATAAAAACAATAAAAAATATTGTGTAAATACAGGAATTTTCTCACAAATTCGTAAAATTGAGAAAAACTATAGCACATGTGTTATTTCAAGTTTCGCTTCCCTTCCTTAAAAAAAAAAAAAAAAAAAAAAAAAAAAAAAAATTTGCTCTAATCTTTTGCACACGATTCCATATTATATTAGTCTTCTTCTTTATAAACGACTGGTAATGTTTCCTCTGAAATACTGGGCATTTTCAGAAGTGGTTGTTTTAGGAAGGTAGTAGTCTCCAGAAATTTATATAATGATTATATAAAGATAACACTTACTCATGAATAATTCTTTAACAATCATATGATAACAATAAATTAGAAGTCGGAAATTGATTAAGTTGATTAAGTCGTAATCTTCTCAAAAATCCCCCCCCCATCCCATTCCGTCCGGCCTTGACCTTGTTATAGGTGAAAAATGACAAACACAGTAGAAATAAACTTACCTTCAGCCTGCAGATAACTTCTCTGTATAACCTGTCCGACCCCATACCGGAATGACCTCAGTGGGGCTGTTAGGTCCAAATTGCTCGGCCGCTGTGTTACTTATCCCCCGCAGGACATGGGTCACTGTGATCCGGAGAATAAACACATAAATCCGCCATCTGAGAAATTATTTCTGCTGTCTTCGCTGTATTACTCTGATACAATTTCGAAATTAGGGATGCTGATGATAAGATAACTGATAAATCACAGACGCAATGGGTATCTGATTATCAGCGCACTGCATTGGTCGCAGTTATTCTTATTTAGCATTCTTTCAGGAAGCTATCCTGAGGCAATCTTGATAATCAATACGTTATCTTGAGTTAATGATATGAATCGGAACTGAGGTTCAGATTGTTATAGAATGCATCCAGCTATGCAGAAGCGCTTGTGGAAATCACCAAAGAAATGTGAGCAGTTATTCTGGGCGTATTTGGAGAATTTGTTGATATTTCTGAAACAGCTGAAGCGAAACTTTCAAATAAGATTCCGGAAGCACCAACTGCAAGTTCGAAGTCCTCTTAACAGCTGTTTACAGTGACTGAGTAATTCTGCATGCAGATTTCTCTCTACCGGTATCATTAAGAAGTCCCCCGCAGCAGGTGCTCGGATGGTAAGCACGTTCGAGTCGTCTAAAGTAGACGAAAAGGATTGATATATCAATCCGTCAAACACACAGCACGCAATAGTGGTGAATATTCGTCACGTGCAATTTTCACAGCTGGGTAGTTTTCCACAACAGGGGTTTCATAAATTGGCAATGGAAAATTTCCGTTAATAATATTGCAACAGTCTGATATACACACATGTATTCAGTTCAATGAATTTCTGATGCAGTACTGTTATTAATAAATGCAATGAAAATTGAATAATAATTTAAGTAGATGAATAGGAAGTTCAGTGGGTGACGGGAAATGGCATCAATTATATAAAAATTAATTTTCTCCTAAAATGCCTTCTAGAATAGTAAAAATATTTTGTGATATTACGGCTTTCACTGTACATACAACAGTGGAACAGTGGATTATTTTTAGAATTTTCGTTCATAAATACACTTGACTTTGCAAATGAGCTTTTTGCATGAAATGTTCCCTATTAAATTCCTTCACTGGATTTCTTTTACTGAGATTATACACAGTGTTTGCATTTCATGTACATGCTACTTCCCCTGGATAACTGATTATTTCAGATCCTTTTATATTAGACTTTTCATGGAAATGTTCATTATATTATAAATGCACAGCTAACTGAAATCAGGATCACTCTCCAATCATCAGCTGATATTCCCATGACAATGAGGCACACTGAACTAACTGCACAGAAACACTAAAACATTTTAAATAATTTTCTAGCATAACGTACTGCAATTTCAATGAAGCTGAATTTTTAAAAGAAAAATATTGTGCTAGCACAAACAATTACAACACACGTTTCAAAATAATCTGCACACAGCACGAACCGTTTGTACACAAAAGACCTTCATCATTGACTACGAAAACGCTTAAAATCATTATTCCTATTAACAACGCTTCAAAACACAGACACGCACAAATATCTCACGGTGAATCATAAAAACCCTTCATGGTCATAAGGCAATATCGTTGCTGAGTCAGGAAACTTCGGACTCGTTTGAGGGTTGTGCGTACGGCACTGAGACGGAACCGCGTGTCTTTCGACTCACAACACAGCGAGGAATCCTCTTGGCGTTTGTGTGTGTGCATGTGGAAGTTCCTGGAACGAGGTCACTTCACGCGGAGGAGAAGGAGTCCCATCTTCCTATCAAGCAACTTGACACTCGACACCACACGCCTCCAAAAACAAAAGGACGAGAAACGAAAGCCTTAACCGGACCCTTTTTTTAATAGGAATTAATGCGGAAACTTCACTCTTGAAAAGATCGGTTTTAGAAAAGGCACGAAGAAAAAAAGAACACTAAATCCTCACACAGATTCACACACTCTTCTTTAATCATTGTTTCCATCAAGGATGATGACCTCTGCATGTAGCCATATATAGTCTTCTTGAAATTCGAAGATATCAGTTTTATGAGAATTTTATTCTCTTAATAGAAGTAACATTTATTCCTGGCCTGTGAACTTTTATCTGCTGTCGTAAATAAAAATTTGCACACTTTATTATTATCTCATAAGATTCTTGTGGATGAGAAGGGGCAAAGCACAAACAGGCTATGGAAGATATATTCACACCAAATCCTACTAATTAGCATGTATTTTGTTCATAATTCTGTTATAAACTTTAAAAAGTTATCCACTGTAAATTACATTTTTAAGTATATTCTTTCCATTACCAAAAATATAAACAACGATTTAACAGTTTCAATGATAATAAGTTTAGATTAATAGAAGCTAAAATTAATCTATACTTAAATACCAATACAAAATTTGAAGTAAATATAATTATATACAAAATTTAAGTTTCCACCAATATAAAATTTGCAGACTTAGATAACACTCATAACAATCTTAATGTACAAACATGCAATTTAAAAAATAGGCTATATATTTAAAAACCTGCCAACATTTAGATTTTCATAATTTACCCATAATAAAGCTTTAGCTAAAATATATCTCTTCATTAAAATATATATTTCTAATTAAAGTAATACTGAACTCTGTATAAAAAGATTAGTATATTAGCTTAAATTAGCTGCGTAACGGAATCAATTACTCAGCAAACCATTTTTAATACATCTAAAATTCAGTTTCACAGCATGGTTATATCACACAATCAGTAAAATGATGAAAATCTTTGACACAATTATTCTACTTTTAAATTCGTTTTAAAATAACCTATTCAAATCATTTTAATCTCATATGTATGCAGAGTTTAACGATTTCCGTTCGAATTCAGAGACTTTTGGTTACTGACTGAACCCACAATTTTGGACTCCGATCTCGAAAGGCGTGTCAGCTCACAATGTGCTAAATATATCCCAAAACAGGAAGTGGGAACAAGCCGTCATTAATTTCTCCACACTGAACGCGTCCATCACTTATCCGAGTGTGTAGCCCTACCCACAGCCAGGATTATGATCAATATCAATGAGAAAATATACAGTTCAGTTTCTGTTCTAAATTACTGTCTAGAAATGGCATTTAAAGAATCAATACGCGCAGCTGCGTTGTACCAAATCTTCTCTTCAGCTTACTATTATAAAAAAAATATTTGCATTGAGCCATCTGGAAAGTGACTTAAAAATAATCAAAATTGTTTCGCAGAGTGTTTTAAACCGATATACATATACAGCACATAGATATAAAAAATATATTTGGCTCTAATCAGTAGATATCAGCGGTGAAAAACTTTTTCAGAGAATAATTATGAAGACTTTGATTATTGAAGAGTGTACTTAACTTGGAAACATTTAGTTTCCTATGATTGAAGTAGAAGTAGTTATAACAAACGCACATTTTTGCACAAATATTGGAATGCACAAACGCATTTGCTACTTCGTCTGGATTTGAAGTTACGAAAGTACTTCACATGTGGGTATCCAAACTGAACTGTGCTAACTTAAGCCACCAATTGTAAAACGTAAGTTTTAAAAACCGTATTTAATTTGATCTTCGATGCACAAGTAAAGAAATTCCATAACACACTTTTACCATAGCTTATGAAGATAGCAATACATCCAATATAAATGCGGCAATATCAGTCAATGAACACAATCGAGAATTATGCTACATAATGTTTGAAAAATAATCTACAGTATACTGGGACAGAGCCTAGCCCTGGTGCCCGGAAACAGATGACATCGTTCACGAAATCACAATCGAGAAATCATTCACAGTCATTTATGGCGCACAATTCTGTTGTATTACAAATTTGTCGTCTAATCAACATTTGTGGAATATGGAAAATAAGAACGCCAAACCAATATCATTATATACACCATTTCCGAAAAAAAAAAAAAAAAACATAGCGCGCGAGCTCTCTCATCTAACCGCTGCCAAACGTCAACTACCGAACTAAAAAACTCTGAGAACAATCCTGCCGAAGTTTTGAATCTCATTCTATTCCAGTTCCAGTAGGCGGGCCTCTGGATTTACACCCGTTTCGACCGATTGTTTAGTCGACCACAGGGACCTTGCCCTTCATCAAGTTTCCAGCGTCGGATATTGCCATGGCAACCAGGTTGTTTCCCATCCGTGACGTAATGCCGCTGCTGGTTCTCATTTTTGTTATCCTGCGGGACAATTGTTGCTTTTCACTGTGAAATGAGGTATCCATCAGACTCGTGTAAAAGGGAAATATATAAAGACAGGAAGTTCTCAGATCAATAATGGTTCTGAACTGAAGAACTTGTTAAATTTAAAGCATTAGCAAATAAAAATCAAAGCCGTTTCAGACATTCTGATTTATAACTTGTTTTTATATTCAGTTTAATATTACCTCATTCATTAATTTTAAACAAGAGATGTTGAAGAGTCAATACATCACTGTATTCGATTCGTTGCTCAGTATTTACTTTTTACTACATAAATATTCCACTTTTCTTTGTGAAATACGTACACACCATTAAATTTCATAAAGGAATTTTTTTTTAATATTTATTTGAATTTTTTTAGCTTCCCGTTGCGTAAGTTTTAAAAATATGTAGCTAGCTTCTTTCGTAACGTATGGAAATAGTTTGTAGCAGCACAAATAGCATTGCGAATCCTATAAAAGCAATTTTTCCATTTCCTATTAGACCTCTCTAAAAAATTTTTAAGACATATTTTTCTTCTACATGGTATATAACACTTAAAATAATTAATAAAGCTCTCTTTAATTAAAAAGGAAAAGAGAGAGAGAAAAGAAAAAAAGGGAGAGGACATGTTTGTTTTTATAAAAATAAAGTGTATCTTAATTTTACATATTAAATACAGTAATTATATATTTTCAAAATTTACTTTTTTTCAGGTTACGAATTACGAATAAATTTACGCGAAAAGTCCCCTTTTTAATAATTCGAAATTTAAAAATACCGTGCAATAATAGGTTTATGCAATAACAATAAATCGGTCCTAAAATAAAAATTCATCTGACAATAATATTACCAAAATAAATTACATCTGCTACCAAAAGTAAAATAAATGTATGGAGATTCATTTATTTTTACTACTAGCTAATTTTTAGTCAAAGCAACATTCCTTTCATTCTCCTTTTCACCTACGCTTTCCTGCCAGAATGCTAATCAGTTAGCGCGCGTATATTGAAATTAAGGGAGAAAGAAGTGATATTTAGCGAAGGTTTCGGAAGATGGTTTTAGAACGTGTTATACCTGCTTGAAGGCCAGGTTCTTACTTTGATTTACAAGCGATTTGATTCCGTGGAGTTGAGTGCTTCTAGCCATTAGGCTTGTTTCTGCCGGTTTCTATGAAACAGAGCCTTCTTGCGTGTTAAAATTATCCTGTGAGCCGTTGGGCTAGTTTAATTACATTTAATTTTAAGTTTAGCATTACTTGTTTCAGTTAAGAAAGAAGTGTTGGCCCATGTAAGCCCAAGTGAGGCCGTCTGTACAATTACATGTGATTGAATAAAGTTGTCCAAAGACCTGAGGATAATTCCTCATACTATCTACAGCTCGTTAGTCTATGCTGCCTAAGAATATGAGACTCTATAAACGGTTCGTAAAAGACGCATTCAGCGTCGTTAGAACCGAAGAATTAAGATCTATGTCAGTACAATAAATGTATATAACTGAAAAGCTATTTTGCAAAAATCTATATATACTAAACATATTTTATTTAGAGAAAATAAACAACTGTAAGTGAAATTTCAGGTGACAACAAATTTTTAAATCTTACATGCAAATTATGGAAGACCCAATTAGTAATACTTGCAAAGGATTAAGGCATTCTTCCAGCGCATGCTCTTGTAGTGAGGTGATTAGTAAGTACCTCTCGCTGTAAATCTGTTTCTCTAGAGCAAGCACTTCAAGGTCGTAGTGACCTCATTTGCGTTCGCAATGTGTGTCGTCATCACCGCACAGAGAAAACTAGAGAGTTTCAGCAAATTAGAGGATTCGACGTTTTTTTTCCTCCGCAATCGTTACTATGATTATAGGTCAGCTTTTTGGGAAGAAAAGTAATGGCCTTGAAGTGCCTATTCTAAAGTAACAAACTACAGCAGTTGGGATATCAGTCGGTTCCGAGCAGCGTCATGGTTGATTTTTCAAGATTCCACTCCAAGAAACATAACATTCTCTACAAACTAACCACAACCGGCTTCAAATTGGAAGACAAGAAGGCCATTGTAAAATTTAAGTTCAAAATTAGGTATAAGAAGCAACCTTAGTTTGGCATGGATTTTGAATAAAACTCTGTCAATATCGAGAGTTCTCTTCTTCGTAGCTGAAAATTTTTGCAAATTATTTTGCACCTGAAGAAAGTGACCTGTGTCCGATCGGTTTTGAAATCGATAGAGGGTTATTCAAAATCTACGACAAAATAAGGTTAATTTTTTTCCCTTAATATTAAACATAACTGTTTATCGGTTCTATATATGGCCTTCAGCGACAATTATAGAATAATTTGTCGAAGATGAGGTTCCTATAGGTCGAAAGAATTGAGTCCGTGGGTTTTTTACGTTATTCCCCAAATGTAACATGAAACAATAGGTTCCCTTTAAAAAGTCCTCCATGAAAACATTCCTTGTGGTACAAGTAACCTTCTTGAGCTCTACTTCAATAAATAACCTACTTAATTAATTATATTGACAACAGAATATAAGTAGAGGTTATACGCTGTCATAGAATATACAAATTCAATAAAAGGCTTTTTCGCCATTTTCTAATTTAGCTGCACTGATGTTATCTTCGCCAAATGTGTAGCATTCCCAACGGCATAATTTATGAATCAATTTATCATCCTTTACCTTTCTCCCTTAAAACTCTCTCCCCTTAAAGAGCCTTCGTATTCTTTACCATAACGAATTAAATATTTTGCTACTGGAATACCGTGTTTTTGGATGATTCGCTCTTTTGACGTTTCTAGTTATTCGATATATAATTTTCCAATTTTAAAATGCTTCGCAATTTAGAAGTACGTTTCTATTCATTTTACTATACTTTTAAGCATGTTAAATGTGAAACAGTAAATTCTCCCTGAAATGGCAACTCAAGATTTCAGAAGATTTTGTTCTTCTATGAGAGTGGTTGTCTTTATCAAGGAAGAGCTGAGGTTTCATTATAATGTTTGAGTATGTTCTCTGATATATAAGTTACTTTCAGAGGTGCTCGTCTTAAAGAGGTGGCGGTCATTAGATGGCTGGTTCACTGCACTTAGCTTCTACATGCATTCTGCATGGATGCCCATTGAATACATTCTTAACGGATGCTTTATGTGACCGAAATGTGTTTGTAAAAAACACAAAATTGCTAAGCTTCTATTTCGACGACTTGGTTTTCCAAAAATACTCTGGTTCCAAACTTGTCGAACAAGCAGAAGGCGTGTATATAAGTATTTTCATAGTACAAATAATTACCCCCCGAAATAAAGGCTACTTTCCTTTAATCAAATTTTACAACTCACATTTTTATTACATACAAACTCCTAAACTTCTTCCACTGCTAATAAATATTGCCATGCTTTTTTTTTTTTTACTCGTTTACAATCCCACTCTTCCCCCTTTTTTTTCTTTCACTCTTCCAAGATAATAAATAGCGATATTTTAACTCTGAACAGTACGAGAGCTTCAGCCCTTAAAAAACATTCTTCATGTTTGTTCAACCGGCAACTTCTAAAGTATGGGAGACAGGAAAAAAATTAATGGCGAGAAGTGCTCATTTGTGCTCCGAACTGCCGGTTGCACGTGCTTTCAAAGACAGCTAAAACAATGGCTTCACTATTCCAGCCATGTGGGGTGTTCGAAAGAAAAGCTATATATGGATACCATAATAGAAAACGTTAAAAGCCCTCCACCCATCTAAAAAAGGAGACCACGATGCCATATATTTAACAGCCCTTGTAGCAACTAAGACCAGCGTCAAAGACTCCGCCATGGGGGAAAATTATCACTCGCCATAGAGAGGTTTTTAAAAGACTTGCTCAAGTATCCAAAACTGGGCACTCAACGAATAATATTACTGGCATGCTCTAGAAAAGAATCAATCAAGACTTCGTCATATTGAAAGAAGTAAAAATTAACGGTTTTCCCAGTAAGGCACTGAAGAAGCAGAGAACATACTAACACAACCAAATACATTTATATCACGGTGTTATTACATGAACTCGGAGGGAAATACCTTACTGTTATGAAATCCTGCATATAATTAAACTTTATATGCAGCACTTAAAAAAAGCAACTAAAAACAGATAATACCTCTGGACAACGAGTTTTACAAAGAACAAAAATCTGAAAGCTTTCAGATTTCCCATTACGCCCAAAGTGGAGTTTTTTTTAACGTTTTGTGCGTTACCTTTATTTATTAAATAACATGTTCTTCGCACCTAAACCATAAAATTCAGTTCAAGAGCAATATCGCAAAATAATTTTAAATTGAGCATATCTTTAGAATTTTCGATACACAGTCTCACGCGCTGGAGATAGGAATTTTTTTTTTCCTCTACAAAGTTGTCATTGCTCGCTTTGAAATCCTTGAGTTTGTTAATCAAAAATTCATTAAAGTTTTACAAAATATGAAATCGATAATAAAACAAATTCCAAACTGGGCTTCCAGATGTCCATATTCGCAGTAGGATTACGTCATTCAAAATTCGATGGCTCTAGGTACCGTCGTTTTATCGCAATGCGAAAAACATGCATACATTTATGCACATTCTTCATGATTTAATTTCTTTTAATATAATACAGGGCTGCAATATTTGGTGGCAACAGTTTGAAAAGTGAACCGACATTTAATATTTCCGATGGAAAATGCCGAAACGAAAACAATAGTCCTTCAGGGACAAAGCCCCTTTGGACTAAAAATCTACATATCATACAAGGTGATTTCATATACCGACACTGAAGGAAAAAAGTATACTAAAGAACTTACAACCGAGGCAATGGGGATAGCCCATTAAGAAGCATTATTGCAGACGCATCTAAATGCTGGTAATAGAAGAGACAAAGTGAATCGTGTAGAAAAAACAGAGAAGAACGAATACCATCTTTTAGAGTATTCATGTATTTTTCTTAATCACTTTTATGTTAATAATCTTTACTGTCTTTCTCACTTTCCGTTTTCCTACCAAAATGCTAATTTCCAGTTCGTGCGTATTCAAATGAGGCAGAAACAAATATTACTTTAACGAAGGTTTTAGATGGTAGAATCAAAGCGTGCTTCGCCTGCTGAAGGCTACGTTACAAGTTGATTCTGTTGAAAGCAGTTTATCTGAGGCGTTGCGTTATTCTCGTCATTAGGCTTGCCACGCCGATATTAGGTTCGAGCCAATTTTTGGCTTTTCGGTCCGTGCAGCCTTTGGGCTAACTACAGATTTATTTGGTTTAGTTCAATTCGTTATTTTTGGTTTACGCCATAAATGCTGGCTGGTTCTATAAGCACAAACTGTGCCTTCTGTTAAATTATCTCAGTTAATAAAAGGGTCTTTCATCTTTCCAAGTTTCTGTTGTAATTTCTAACACATAGCGAGAAGCCCCTTAAGTCTTCAGAGTTTTCACTCAGTTTATTTTACCAAAAAGAACTAGATTCTACAGTCTGTTAATATTTCATCGTCATTTGTATTCTTCTGTCATTATAAGTGTGATTTTTATACTTGCTAGTAGACTGAAATAAGAACAGCCTGAAATGCTAAACTTGACGCATTTTGTTCCACCGCGCAGGTCTCTGCAAGCAATCAAATCTTTGTTTTAAACCTATTCCATCATTAAACTTATACTTCTCTCAATCATTGCATAAAATAGACGCTAAATGGTATTTTCGCTTTTCACCATTCTTCGTAAAAGCGAAAATCTAATGTGATTTCTTTTAGTAACAGAAAACGGTATAAAATGAGCTCTACCTTAAAATCAAGGCCAGTAAAACGAATGTTCGTAAAGCGAGGAATACTTTGTAGAGACATTAGGCATTTTTGGAAGCAGGAACCATGAAAAATATGCATTGCCTTCGCCGGGAATCGAACCACGGACCTCTGAAATTCCGGCTCAGTGTGCTGACCGTTACACCACGAAGGCACGCTAAGAACGTGGGAGATATACCTTATATACTCCCCTTTTTAAAGGGCGACTAGGGTTTTTAGGGGACCTAGTCGCCAAATCCTGGGTGTGGAGAGTCATCATCCACAACCCTTTTAGTTCGGGCGCCACTTGTAGAGACATTAGGCATTTTTGGAAGCAGGAACCATGAAAAATATGCATTGCCTTCGCCGGGAATCGAACCACGGACCTCTGAAATTCCGGCTCAGTGTGCTGACCGTTACACCACGAAGGCACGCTAAGAACGTGGGAGATATACCTTATAACTTGTACAATATTGAAATCAGTAATAAAATTTAACTTGATCTCATTTAAATAGAAAATGTGAATCTGTTTCAAAGATTCCAGAGTTTCATAAATAAACATGCATAATATTTTTTCTTTGCGCGATGCTTGATTTCCGTATTTAACGAAATAGCAGATTTCCACTGTAGAGTCGTCATTAGGTTATTTTTTAATCAGGAGGCATAAAAAAATGAGCAATGTCCTCGCCGGGTCTCGAACCTGGACCTCCCGAACACGCGCCGAATGTGCTACCGTTATACCACGAAGGCATGCAGAAAGGAGCGAGAAAATACCTTATATATTCCCCCCTTTTAAAGGTCGATTAGGATTGGGGGACCCAATCGCCAAATCCTGGTGGTGAAGAATCATCATCCACTACCTTTTCTAGTTCGGGAGCCAATGTAGATTCACTAAGTCTTGGAGAACAGGAGATGTGAAAAATGAGTAATGTTCTCGCTGGGACTCGAATTCGAAACTCTCGAATATGCGCCGAGAGTGCTACCGTTACACTACGAAGGCATGCAGAAAGGAGGAAGAAAATACTTACACCACTTTAAATTACTCTAAATATTTTTAGAAAGAAAGATTTTCATAAATGTCTAAAATATGTCGTTAAATTTGAATTTTTTAAATTTTCGAGTTTGTAAAAGTTTTTAAAATGGCTGCTAAATTAATGGCGTCACGAAGGAAATTGTGTTCAAAATATGGAAGTGAACAAAAGAAATATAGCAGCAACTTTATTGTAAAGCTAACCGGAATAGTTGTTTGAATATCGTAAATCATAAATGCTTCAAAGATTTGATAATGTTATTGTTACTAGCTCTCCTCAAAAACTTAATAGATGTTATCGAGTAATCTTCCTTCGTTATAGCACCTAAATTCTGGTACTTTAACCTAAAATTCAAATTTAATAACATGCTACTATAAACAATTTAATAAGAAACAAGTTATTCCAGTAACCTAAAACAACTCAGCTTAACTCTAAATTCTTTTCAAGTACTATTAAAAAATAATTGCGTCCAACCATAAAATTTTTATAGTGATAATTCTGATAAACATATCATAGCAACTCTTAAATATTAACCTTTAAAAATATTTCAATTCCAAATTTTTTCTCCGATCTTACTTCGACTAAGCAAAATATGAAAGACCGATAACAGACACTTGAGCAACATACCTCAAAAGCAAGATATTAGAAAAATAAACATGTCCCAAAAAACTGTTATTTGAAGGCGAACGGACCACCCACTGTGTGGCGCATATTGTGATAATAAGAAAGCGATAAACTGAAAATGATGTTGCGTCAAAATCTGAAAATATGCTGAAATTCTAGCTGTTGAAATGTAAAATATAAACTTAATACAATGAACCTTCTAGCGGTAACAACTTCTTGTAAGTGATTATTTCTAAAAGATGGCAGTATTTCTAACAATACAAAAAAAAAAAAAAAAAAAAAAAAAAAAAAAAAAACCCTAGGTATTGGTAATCATAAAAGTCTTCTCAAACATAATCAGCCCCTAACTCGACCGAAGCCATTAAATCTTATATTTATTGTTAATCACTCAAACACTTAATCAACTTAAATTATTTAGAGTACCATACGAAATAAAGAAGTGTATCTGCAACAAAAAAATTATTTTTAACAGGAAAACACTTTTTGTTATACATTTCTGAAATAGAGATGTATTATTTCAGAGCAGCGTAATTTACCTTATACGCAAGTTTTGTGACACAATACACTTTAAAGGATTCATTGCATTCTCAAATAGTTTTTCCATCTGTGTAGATGACGAAGTACAACAAATCTATATGCAGGGCGCCAAGATCGCGCATTTCTGTTTTGAAGATAAAGCATTCGGTTGTGCTCATTTAAAAATTGAAACTCAAGAATGTCTACGGTTTTTATTTTAAATTTCGTGAAATTGAAGGGATTAAATTAGATTGAGATGTTTGCAAAAAATAAAGTAAAATATTAAATTCAGAAACACGATTAAAATTCACTGAAGGTGCTACTGGTGTATTATCACAAAAAACGCTGGCAGAAAAGTACACTAATGTAATTGGCATTATTAAGAAAACTGTTTTATTTTTTAAAGTTTAAACCATTTTGGAAAAAGGAAGGGACTCACAAATGAGAGAAACCATGCAGACAGAGTTCAATGGATAACTATTTTATTAAATACCGAGTTTACTTTTTAATTAATAAACCACATTTATTTAAAGGCTTTTGTAATTCTTCCTTCTTTTGAAACACTATTTTCCTTTTTTAAACCATTTATAATTTTAATTATACCAGAAAATTAATTTTACGATAAAAAAAAGTTTGAGAAGCGTTCCTAGGTGTTATTCGCAACTTATATTTATAATTAATTTCTAATTTTGTTTATATAAGGTAATAATAGACCATGAAATGAAACAAAAGAAACAAATCATAAGTAACAAACATACTATAATATCGCTAAGCCTGCAATTAAATTCATGAATACATGATAAATTAAGAATTATAATCGATTAATAAACGTTTAAATTTACAAAAATAATAGGCTTGCTTACCTAAAGCTAAAATAAAATCAGAAGAATAATAAGACCTCTAAAGCAGTACGGGAATGCGTTATGATGCGTTCCACTGTATTTCCAAAGCCTAAAAATGTGCCATTTGCAAAGTAAACGTCTGAAAATACTCCTAAAAAGTAAGTACACAGTGCTTACACATTTTTAGAACGTTTTTGATAAAGAATTTGAAAAAATCAAATGCTTTGGGAAAACATTCTGTCAACAGCTTATATTTGAAAAGAAAAATATTTTGCTACTTTCAAATTTATTCTTCTTTCAAAATGTCGCATATAAACAAACTGTGGATTGGAGGGTATGTTTCTGAGCTCTCCGAAGAGAAATATTCCTATTAAACAATCCAAAAACATTGTGAAATGCATGGTGTTAAAATTTCCAAGAGCAGAATAAGCAACATAATTTATAGGAATATGAAAATTCATCAACCATTATTTCTACATAGAAACAAGACTCCAAACGAATACCCCAAAAAAAGGTTGGTACTGTTCCTAATATTTCTAAAGTTAAATGTTTGGTAACAAGAGAAAATTCGCCGAGGCAGAAATTAATTGAAAAGTATTTAAATACATCTGTAGCAATAATAAATAAAATAATAAGTCAAGATTTACAACTTAGTAAAGGTAAAAAACACATTGTTCACGAGCATTTGCAGAGGCACGAAGCTCAACGTAAAACAATTTCTAGAACCCTGTATGAAATCTATTTATCAGTAGATCAATGGAAATACCTGATGACCCTCCATGAAGCATGGGTTTATCTAAATGACTGCAGCAATAAAAAGATTTATTTATCGTCGAAAACGAATAAAAAATCATACAAACTTGGTTCCGTCAACGCAGAGAAAGTTTCAGTAAGGGGTTTATGATAGGCAGGATAAAGTTTTACGTCCGATATTTATAGAACTCCCATTCTTTATCCTTATGACTTTCAAAGAGTGAAACTTCGAAAAAGTCATACTTCGAAAAGTACCACTGCATTCCTTGACAAAATGAAGATTGATACAGGTATTGCATATGTGTTGTGACTCATATCACTTAGCTGAGAGTAACATCAGAAAAAGGCCCACGAACTTCATAGCGGCAAGGAGCACAAAATTGCATCTGTTGTTGGCAATAGCCTTGAGCATCATACAAATGACAGTACGACTTTGCTCGGTTCCTCACCCAATTTTGATAGAAAGCATCTCGGTGAAGGGACGGTTCGAGGGTTTTTCCCTACCACCAACCTCTCGAAAGGACTTTGCGTTCGCCGCATATTTAGAGTGCCCCCAATGCCTCACAGACACTATACATTTAAAAACATCCATGCCTTGCCCGGCATGCGAACTCGGACCCTTCGGTGCGGCAGTCCCCCCTCTTCGGTAACTCGTACCCTTCGGTGCTAACCACTGTCCCGATTCGACGGCTTCACGGCATTGCATATATACGTTCTCAACGTATTCTTGCAAAGTCCCCTGAAGTTTCGCCTATGGACCACTGTGCCTATGGTCACTTGAAAAGCACCCTTTCTAAGCGCAAACCTACTGGACTTTGGAGAGCAGTGAAGAAGCAAACGGAAATCAGTATTCCTGAAAATTTTACGAAAAGCCCTGCTATAATAAAGATCAGAATGCAGACTTATAGTCCAGAGAAAAGGCTACTAGATCGAACATTTAAAATAAACTCTTTTTATTTAAATGGCCCCGAAATTGTTCTGAAAATGTGTAAACAGCTTCTATAGTAAATAATATTTAAAGAGTGAATAACAACAGATTTCACACAAAAGCAAAATTCCTTGAAAATCACAGAAAAAGTTGTCGTTCAGGATACAAAAGAGTACAAATAAACCGACTTACCATACTTCTAATTCGAATTAGATAGTTAGCGGCTAGTTTTTAAAAAAGGTATTGTATTTTCCCTTTCGTAAAGCGATTCAAAAGCTGGTTTTCTTTACCACATAAAGGTAGTACATTTATTCTAAAGTAAGTAAATAATAAGCAAGATTTAATAATCCGTTCTGGCAATGTTACTAACACAATACTTCTTTGAAATCTAATTTCCATATGAACTCGATTATAATTCAACACCTCGTCATTATCAACAACTAAACTCTAAAAATCCACAACTTTCCCACGGCAAAGTATGAGAAAGGAAGGAAGGAAGGAAACATATCCGACTGCAGCAGCATTCCAAATTTGAAAGTTTGACGCTCCCAAACGTACATCCAACCCTACTATTTCTCAGCCACTTACGTAAATGTCAGATCCCGCCAAAACGTGAGCAGAAAATTTAGAGGAGGAAAATGACTAGCCACAGAAACTGGAAACATGGGATCAAAACTCCAGAGCTGAGAATTTCGAGCTCTTTTCTACCATGCATAGAGTAACACGAGCCGAAATTGCACATTAGCGTGTTTAATACAGTGATGCGGATGGAATGCTGAAGAGAGGAGACACGCAGGAATGTTTCTAAAATGGAGTTGCAGAATTCGATTGCCACGTTCCACCCAAAGCGACAGTTTATTTTGTGTCAAATTTTATTAAGGCTACCGGGCTTCTATCGCAACAGGCATTATTTCTGCGAAGAATTCAAGCGCCGAAGACTAACGAGCTTAAAAGTTTACACAAAGAACTTATTGCATTATCCTTTCCTAATCCAAATAATCCTCTCGGAGGTCTTTTTAACTCCCCCAGGGGATTATTGTTTTCACGTCGCGGATAAAATACTGGCCATTACATAAAGATCTGAAGCACGAAAGGAAATTATTCTTAATCGACAAAAGCTTACTAATCTTTTTATTAGCAAATAAAGTGAGTTCCTCATTAGTGTAACAAAGCAATTGAAATCGTTACACTAACACCATTTAAAACAATCTGTAATTCTTAGCAACATTTTGTTATTAAGAATTACAATTTTTTTTATTATTTTATACCATTAACATAGTAAAGTTAATTCGTTTTTAATTCTATTGTATTATCGTCAGCACCAAAAATAAAATTCAATCATAATGATGAAATTTTGTAGTAGCATATAGATCGCAGTTATGTATGCATTTTTTTTACTACATTACGCGAAGTAAAGGAAGTATTGTAATCTCAAAAAATTTCAGTTATTACATTTCAACGGAAATATTCATTCTGACTGTTCTCGAATCCTTCCTGACTACTGTTTTGCGTGACGTTTGTATGCATGGACAGCATAAAGGATTCTAAAACGGATTGTAAACTGAATTCAAATTAGATTCAAAATGATTTTTTTTTTCGTGACTTCTATAGGTACGTATGTTTCTCGCATAATTCAAAAACGATTAGCCATAGAACTTTGAAATTTTGTATATGGAACTGCTATAACATTTAGTTGTGCACTTTGTTTTCGCAACCGTTCGTCGTATTCATACGCTTCTGATTACAGAAGGAAAGTTTTATACTCGTTATGCGGAGGGGGGGGGGAAAGTTTGACCGGATATTTAATTTCAAAATTTGCAAATTTCTGGTGTCATTCTCAACTTGCCTTGAGGGATCGTTTTAATTAAGTTAGAATAATTTGGGGAAATAAGTTCAAGTGAAGTGAAGTGAAGTGAAGCAAAAAATGTGTATAATTTAATAGACCGTAGAAGAAAATCATTTGGTGTCTACATCAGACATTTTTTTGTTTTATTCAAACGTTATAATATACGTAGTAATATTTACTTTCTAACTTATATCGTTTTTTGTTTAAAAAACCGTATCCAAACCGTATACACCATAAGTTTTTACGCAGCCTTTATTTTTGCAACCGTTAGGCCTAGCTATATATTTCTTTCAATTACAAAACGTTTTAAATGATATAATATTTGAGTTTTGTAAAAAGTATGAACTCTAAATTTTTGTACCTTCTTTTGGTCTTTAGTTACATTTATTGAAAAATTTACACTCATTCTAAGAAATAAAACACAAAACGTTTAACTTCCGTGCAACAAAAATTGACCGAGATATTTAAAGTTTACGTTTTTTATTGATTTTATGTTCCCTATAATTAGAAGTTATAGTCTTCCCTGACAATTAATTAGAATATATACAGTTTGCTTTTAATTAATTACGTAATTTTTAAACAAATTTTTTTGGGGGATAACTGACTAAGGTGTAACATTGTTTAATTTAAAATTTCATTACAACTGGTATTCCGAAAGAATTTTCACACAAGTAATATTAAAACGCTAAAAATACGTTATTAATATTCTCATGAAGTTTTATTATTTAAGAATCATAATTTAATAATCATACAAAAATTATTACATAAGAAACTTTTTTAATTTTTATTTTATACAAATAATGCTACGAGCTGCTTAGGTGCTAATACCAAAACTACCACTTTTTCAGAACACAAATTCCATAAGATTCTGCGAATAAAATCTCCTCTTTGAAAATATTTACACTGATGAATACTGTTCAAAACAATCTGCATAGAAATGATCCTCACCTAATTTATTAACATCCAGAACAAATTATTATACTTTATTATAAATTTTTTATTATTATTTATTTACTGATATTTTATTAGTTACGCAGAAATGCTAATATTTCGCTCTTCAATTTGCTACGATACCTGAATATGATCCCCATTTTATTTTAACTTTAAATATTTTGGTCAAATTTTGTCCAATAGGATTCATACGTTCCGTTTTTTACTTTATCAGTACAAAATTTTACTAAATATAAGTATACAAAGCGGGAGGTGGGTTCGCGTAAAAAATTCGATTCCATATTTTTTAAGAAATGGATTTTTTTAAAGCGCCAAAACATGTACATTTCCGTCATTTAAAACATTTACGAAACTGTAAGTATATGTTTAAGGACCATCGGTTGCGAAAATAAAGGCCGGGCAAGGAATTTTGTGGACATTAAAAAAGAAAAGATGAATGGTCAATAACTTCAAGCATTCGGAAAATAAATCCCCCCCCCTAAAAAAACTGAAAGCTTTCAGATTTTATATTATGCCCAAAGGGACATTTGTTTAACGTTTTGTGAGTTATCTTTATTTATTAAATAACATGTTCTTCGCATTTAAACCAAAAAATTCAATTCAACGGCAATATTAAAAAATAATTTTAAAAAGAGCATATCTTTATAATTCCCGATACACAGTCTCGCGCGTGTTGTCATTGCTCTTTTTAAAATGGATGAGTTTGTTAATCAAAAATTTGTTAAAGTTTTACAAAATATGAAAGCGATAATAATACAAATTCCAAATTAGAGCTTCGAGATGCCCATATTTGGTGGCAACAATTTGAAAATTAAAACGGACATTTAAAGTTTTCAACCCAAAATGCCAAAACGATATTAATAGCCCTTTGGACTAACGACCTTTGGGCTAAAAATATCACGAAATTAATTCAGAAATGGTGTGGACATGGTACACATTTTATTTAGAGAACATTGCACTGAAAAAATAAATACTAGGTCAAGTTGAATTTTTTTAAGGAACTAAATGGAGTCAAGAGTAAAGAAAATGTTTTCTAATGTAAATAGCAAACAATTGCTTTCTAATGTAAACAGCAATAAAACAACTGTTTCCATTTTCTGAATCATCGAAGTAATTTATAGCTGTGAATATCAAAAATCGAGCTTCCGTACGATCTAGTATCTGGCGGATGATAAAGTCGTAAAAGGCTGATTCTCTTGTTGTTGCCATTCCACGAAAAACAAATACTTATCGCTTACTTTTAAATCAAATATTTAATAAACGAATATCTTAAATAATATAATTTAAAACGGATTAAATCTTTTAATTCTATTAAGCTTTTCTTATCTGATGATATTCCTCCTTTTAAATAAAACAGAGGCTGCAATGATTCAGCTTAGTATATTTTTTTAAACTAGTCACATTTTTATTGAAAAGTGAGCCTGAAGTTTAGCACATAATGATACTCCTATATACTCCACTCAAAAAACATTATGCCGGAAATAAAAATTACGCAATAAAACTAATTCTTCTGACATTAGAGACTGATAATGTCAAGAACAAAAAGCAGCTTCGTAATTGAGAATTTTTTGTCGTAAATATTATTTATGTGCAATAAATTCTCAAGCTAAGATTTTGGCAATAACCATGAAAAACAATTATTTCTGTTATTTAAAAAAAATATCTTTTGCAAGCATCTCTCGGTTGAAAAGATTTCATAACGATAAAAATGTTCGCAGAAACTGAAAGCAACTTCAAAGCAGACAGAACATTCTCATAAACTGGCATCACGAACGAGACATTCCAAGCTTGAAGTAAATAAAATACCAGAATAGTGGAAATCGATTGCTATTGAGGCAAACGGTGTGGAAAATCCTTACTCGAAAAAGTGCAACTTTTTGAACAGACGACAGATTAGCAAGAACGCGCTATTTTCCATGGTTGTTTGTTCTTTTTTTTTTTTTTTTTCTCCTCATGAAATTTCGAATGAGCGTGAAGGCAATGCGGTGTTACTGCAGCAATTATTTTCAAAACAAATATATAATCTACTGAGACATTACCAGAAATATAAGTTTCATACCCTTTTAGTGATAATTTAAAAAAAAAGAGAGACGTTTCGTAATTATTAAACACAAATGTATTTTTACTACAGTGATGCGATTAATTTAAATCTGCTGTACCTAAACTACCGTTCGAATGAAAATAAATGATTTATTTATTTACAAAACTGTTGCCAACTTTATTAATGAAACTTCGCTGCATTAAAAAGGAAACTCAAGCGTGTAAATATTTTCTTGTGAAATTAATGAGAGCAAAAACATCTAAATATTACGAGATAAAAGATACTTAGACATAAAAAAAAATTAATACTTTTTCCATCCAATAAAAGTACCATGATCAAAATGAATACTTTACTACAAATAAAATTTGAAATATTTCAATTTTTAAAATTCAAGTGTTCATTTCTCCATTTCTTTTTTCAATATAAAACAGCATACAAAAAATAGCAGGTATCAAAACGCCGTTACATCTCTTGAGATGATTACCTTCCCTAAGGTAACCTTAGGGAAGTCCTAAGGCATCATCTCTCTAAGGCGATCATCTCCACAGAAAATAAAAGTTGTCTTGAAACATAGGTTGCTACAATGTAGAGGGTTCATTAGATTATTTAAAATTACACTTCCGCTTATAATTAAGAAGAATAATATATAGATGATTGTATTTCCTAAGTAGCGCCGGCTACAACGGGATCGAGACGACTAGATCCATTCTGGTTCAACGGGGCACTCGTAGATTAAGCTTTTCACATGGCCCCATAGGAAAAAGTCCAAACACGAGAGATCCGGTGATCTTGGTGAGCAAATTACGAGACCACCTCGATCAAATCCACGGTAGAAAATGCAGTTGGGTGCCAGAACCAACTCCTTTCATGCCATTTACAATGACAGCTAGCGGCTCGCCGCTTGCGTTTCTCCCAAACTTTCTATGACGAATATTACTTGTATAGCTGCGTTCTATCACTCTGTAAAGTTTTGCCTATTTTGTCAGATTCACTATGTATAGAAATCGTGAAGCGCATTCAGCACCCCTAGCGTTGTAACCAATTTAAGCAAATATGTATTTCTGAATAATTGTTCCTCTTCAAAATAAAAATTATGTTTTAACCATCAAACTAGTTGTAATTTTCCCACCAGTGTTATCCGCCATGACTGATGAGTGAACTGATTTCATCGTCGTCGAAAACTACAAGATAAGGATTGAAATGTTATTTATTTAATTATAAAGTATCATTAAGATAAGCATCTTGTTTTTAAATGACTCACTTTGTTACACTTTTAATTAAGTAATGTTGCATTTCTTTATGTAATGTAAGTAAATAAAAATTTTATAACTGTACAGACAGACAACTATCTGTATCGAATCAGAACGCGAAATTACAGCAATATCTTTCAAGTACCTACAACAGGTATTATTTTTAAGTCAGGCAAATTAAGAAAAACAGGATTTCTATCAAGAAATTTTTTAAAAAACGCTTTTAAATTTTTTATTCAATTTATTCATTTACTTCTGAAAATTCAGAGATTTATTTTTTAATTTTCTCAAAAACGTAACCATTAATTATATTAATTACGGAATTAATTTAAAAACGAACTCTCTTTCATAAGTAATTAATAATTTTCAAATACCTTATATTCTTTTTTACAAGTACATCAATTTTTAAAATTTAGCTCATTAAAATAATTTTTTAAAAATAACTCCATAATTAGTCCAGTGTTATCACGATCACTACATATCGTTCTTAAGATTAAAGAAACTCGCACGAATGCTTCAAATAAATTTTTAAAAAAATTAGAAAATGAGTTAATATATCTCTTATTTACAGTTTTGATCATGACACAATTGAGTTCAACAAACCAGAACTGCGAGTTACTGAATGGAAATTAGGAAGATTTGCTAAACCTATCAATTTTAGCACCATCCCCCCCTCCCGCACTTCTAGTCTTTTTTCCCGGTTTGTGCAACTGGCCTTCCACTGAATTCCACGACCTCATTTTCCACTTGAACAATTACTGGCCTTTAGATTTTGATCTTGACAGCATTCCTAAAACAGCAAGATAGATGCCACTTTAAAGAACCTAAACATTGCGTTCCGTATTTTTTTGGTTAAAGTTTATCGCCTCAACTTTATCAGTAAGTCGAAAACTTTAGTTGTATTTCTGTTATCGTATGAACCTTGATCTCTGTTATATAGTGGCACAGAATGAACAGATGCATTTTAAATATTAGCATTTGAAACTCGGGAAAAAAATTCCGATCTTAAAGATAGTTTTATTATTTAATGATTCATTGATAGCGGATAGCAGAGAATGTTTGTTCTATTGTCGAATATATCATTTTTCAGCACTGATACTGACAGATGATTGCATGCCTAACTCATCTCTGAAATTCATTTCATGAAAGTCATTTCATTTCTCTGAAAGTCATTAAATTTCACTGTAAATATAAAAGAAGCAGTAGTATAATAAACTTATCTCACTGGAGATCGTTTGAAAAATAATAATGCCATCGTGTTTTATTTCTTTCTCACTTATACACGGTGTCCACAATGCACTTACCTCGACTTTATTTTCAGAAACGTTGATTGTAGACATACACTTCCGATTACAAAAATGTTCCAAATAACTTAAAGATTCATGTTTTGACATTTTCATATTAAAAGAAGTTAGTTTTGTAAAAATTACAAAATCTGACTTTTTACACGATCCTCCAGTATCTATACTTACATTTAGAAAGATATGAGAGAAGTATTTAAGAATTGTAAGAACCATGATCCCCTACCTACTTGTTATAAAACATAAAATACAAGAAGTTTGACTCTGATGCGGCAAAATTAATTTTTGATATTTCAGAATTTTGCGATATTTGACATCCTTTTGAATTTGCATTGAGGGGTCGGTTAATAAATAAATTAGAATAATTGGAGGCTGTTTTTTTTTCAATTCTTAAATGCCATTCAGTTATATTCTATTGTTATTTACTAGTGCCTTTACTTATAATTTTGTTACATTTGGTGTTCGGAAGAATTTTCAAGCAAGAGATTTTCAAGTTTTCAAAGTCTACAAATACGTTATTAATAGTCTCATGATGTTTTATTACTTTAGATCCGTAATGTGGTAATAGTACAAAAAATAAAGTATAAATATCTTTTATTTTGAATTAATGTAAATAATATTACGTATTGACTGCGTGCCAATATTGCAGCCTGGTCTGCCAGTGTAACGAATCCTATAAAGTTCTGTAAATAGTAAGATCTCTACTTTGAAAAAAAAAAAAGAAAAGAAAAAATTTTGAAAAGTTTCAGATTTCAACAGTCGCTCCAAAAGGGTTTGTTAAGGTTTTTTTACGCTGTTTCTGACCTCGCAGTCTACAAGTCTGCTGTTACATTCACTCCTAACACCTTTTTTGTCTACTTTTTTGTCTTTTTAGCTTTATTATTAAGCATCATTTTCTTCGCATTTACGCCATATACAACTCAACAGCAAAATTACAAAAACTTTAAAAGCAGCATACCACTATACGTTTAGAATTCTCGATGCAGCGTTAAGTGTTGGCGCACATTTCTCCCCCCCCCCCAAGGCTTATCTCAGATCATCATATCAAGTTTAGTTTTCTTACTAAGATATTTCACAAAACACTTTTTTTGGCTTACCATTATTAACGCTTTGTGTGTTTACGTTATTTATTAAATATCTCGTTCTTTGCAATTATGCCATATAAAATTCGATTCAACAGCAAAATATTTAACAACAACGTATCTTTAGAATTTTGCGATAGACTGTCTCGCGCTGAAGATAATTTTTTTTTTTTATTTCGTACAGTGCTGCCGCTGCTGGCTTTAGATAATTAAAAAAATTCAAAATCCGGGCTTCTAGGTGCCCACATTCGGGTGGAGAACTACGTTATTCAAAATTCGATGACTATAGGTAACGCGGTTTTATCACAAGCGAGAAACATACATAACATTTATGCAGATTCTAATCTATTATTTTCATTCGCTTCCCAAACAAACAGGTGAACCTAATACATACATACAGACAGATTCTTCATTATTTAATAGAAATTTATACGAATATTATTATATATATTTATATTTTTATTTTAGAAATTTTATATTTATATCTAATATTCTTGCTATGCGAAGTAGTTTTGGGGAAATAATAATTGGCTAAAAAGAATATTTTTTACTGCAGCGTGAACAATTAAATTGATAAATAAATAAATCATTGCTGCCAACATTGAAATATGAAAAACAGAGAGGTTTTTACGCTGTGTGGTGACACCATTTAAAAAAAATAAATAAATTCACTTTATAATGTAAGATTCAGATTACTGAACTAGTTATAAAAAAAGATTCTGATGTAAAATATATTAAAATATAATTAGTTATTTTAAGTAATTTGTTCTTTGGCTTATTTAATTTTGCAGCTTCTTCATAGTTTTATTAATAAGAAAATCCTCAGTACGGAAAGAAAGCTTTTATTTATCAAAATACTTAGTTTAAAACGCGCTAAAAATAAAATTAATAATTCATGTATACATAGTATTGTGCAGATAACATCGTACCAGATAGTGATGTGAAAAAAATAAGTATTAACACTAATTAAACATTTATTTATTTATCATTTATTTACGAAAGCCTGGCTTTTTGCACTCATGCCATTAGTGGTGGGACTGTTCGATTAAAGATTTTTAAGGACCTTTATAAAAATTTCTACAAATGTTTACGGCAAATAAAGAAAATTCAGATTAAAAGAAATTTGTTAACGATGTAATAAGCGATCTACCGTTTTTAGTTAGTTATTTATTTTTTAGATGGCGCCACTAAAACGATACTTTTCATTCTGGACATGGGATAAAATGGCGAGAAGTATAAATAATTAAAAAAAAAACAACCAATTTTAGTCCCACCATCTAAAAAATAAATAATTAAAACTGGTAAATCGCCTACTACATCATTACCCAAAAATAAAAATTCCGCTGAAATCACTAGAAGTGGAGGAAACGAATCTGCACACTTTAAATTCCATTTATCGCTGAGAAACATTTTCCGTCGTGACGGCTAAAAATAAAAAACTGAGAGATTCAGTGATCTTACTGGGACACCTGGATGTTGTTGCTTTTCTTTCTTTCTTGAACTGGATTTCTTGCATTACGGCAAAACATACGAAGCTACCTCTCCAAAAGGAACGATGCCTTCGTGGAGGATTTAGGAAGGGAACTTGCTCATATTCGCATTACATATGAGAAAAACCACAAAAATGCCCTGCGATCAGAACGTTCACCTGGATTTGAATATAGGTCGAATTACCAGTCTTCAGCGATCTTATCCACACAGCCACTGGTGAACTCTTTTTTTTCCTTACGTTTTACTAACGTTAAGATACACATTTTCCTATTTGGGAATTAATATATTTTGGTCGATTTAAGATCCTTTCACTGTTTATTTTTTTAATCCATCACCTCTCCAAAACATATTAAATTTTAAAAACCTATATTTATTTTTGAAGCTACTTATAGAATGGTATAAAAGATTTTTTATAACTGGTTACATGGATCATTAGAATATATGCTAGCAAACAACCAGCTGACGTCTTAGTATATTTTACCGCTTGTCTACCGCTCGAGGTAGTAATCTGCACATCTAAAAGTGTCACTGCATCGATCCATGCGAATTTCACCGCAGCGTATCATTAGCATTAATATTTAACAAGGCTACTCTAGCAATTTTCAGAGCAGTTTTTCTGTAGAGGAGGAAACTATACTACGATAGCCAGAGGAACATCACACACGTAAAAGAACATAGCTTTTGCTCAGAATCATGTATTAAATTACTTCCATTTCCTCAGAAGCAAAAGATGTACAGCGATTTAACAGAAATGACTGATGCAAATCAACCATTTTATGTATTTGATTAGGCTTGGGTTGAGGAGAGTAAGAGTTGCCGTGCATTTCGAAAGAAAAGAAACAAAGTCATCTTTCTTCAATACAAGCTACATTACGCAAACGCATTGCTTTTATCATCTAAATGATGTGATAGACATGAGTGCCATCTCTTTAGGAAAAGAGATTTTTATCACATGAAATAAAAATACTGTGGTATTTCGTTATATGTCGTTAACCCTGTTCCAGATCCGTGGACGTATACCAGACGAACTTTTCCAATAAGAAAGAAAGCGGAGATAATTAATCCCGTCTCCTAAGAAATTCCTATTGATATTATAATAGTGTTTAAAACTAAAATACAAATGATGAAATATATACTATATACAAATGAAACAACTCACATTATACTGCACGCAATTATTTTTCTCCTGTTCAGATTAAAATCAAATTTTTGATATGTTCTAAGCGGCCGAGCGGTAAAATCGTTGAACACTGGTAGTTCGGGCACGAGGCTTGAATCTCGGCGAACGGGCTGGCTGCAAGAGCGTTTTCGTGGTTTTTCCTGTGTGCAATGTACGAGCTAGTTTGCCTTTGAAAGTCCTCCACGAAAGCAGCCCTCCTCTTAAGGGCATAACTCTCGCGTGCTTTGCCATAGTCAAATAAACCAAGCCAATCTACGTGCTGTATAGTCTTTGATATTTGTCTGACAATCTATTTTACCTCCTTCGCAACATCAGCCGATGCAACAGCGTGCTTTTTATTCTCGTAGACTTTATCGTACTCGGCATACGGTATGCAACAGCCAAGTCCGGGATAAGCATGCTATCTTCCTACTTCTCAAAAATCTCTTTTTTTACCACCATTTTCTCTTACGGTGATTTTGATTCTAATAATTTTTTTCATTAACCTTTCCTAAAATAGACTGTTAATGAGTTTACAAAAAATGCATACGAAAAAACACAAAATCACTTGAAAATGCAGAGTTATATAGAGCGAATTGTTTACTGAATAGTAGCAACAGACGTACTGACGGTCATGGGCAGTAGTAGCATTGTTTCGAGGTAACGAGACGACTGTAGTGCAGTCGTGCCTCATTAAACTCGTTGTATTCCAAACAAATATCGTATACCAAACAAAAATTTTCGAAACAGGACGTATTCTTATGCTTTTTAATCATAACCAAATCTCAATGCAAATCATTCGTTTATTTCACATCAGCTTAAAATCCCGGAGAAGACGCTCGTTACGTAACAGTTGTGGTTTTCTCTATGTGCAACATGAATATGAGCAAATCCCCTTAAAAAATCCTCCATGAAAGTATTCCTTCTTTTACGGAAATAGCCTTAGTTTGCCCTGTCATAACCAAATAATCCAAACTGTTGTTTTGCAACCTTTATTTCACGTTTTGTTTCCCCTTTCCTTCTGTCTCCGCCCCAAACATAGTCACGTAGTCACTGGGAATATATGCAAATGATAAAATTTAATATTTTTTGGAACTGCATTAACAAATTAAGTAAAAGAAAATTAGTATTATTACAACTATAAAAAAAAAATAATATAAACTCTATCATGGCGAACACTTCTGATAGCAACTAACATTTCTCAAAACATAAATAAACATCTGCGTTAGATATCACCTCTCTAAGGCGACCAACTCCGCAAAATACCAAAACCATCTCGAATCATGAATGCGGTTTTTAGAAGCTTTCAATTCACTTTCCTTTCACCAAAATTATATTGCCTTTATAATCAAACAACATTACACCTGAAGAGATTCTGAAACCTTTGCAACACGAGCTTCTGTGGTATTCAAATCCGCTATGTATTCAACGCCTATATTGAAGAAGCCACTCCGACAGAAAACATCGATATTGCAACGTACTTTCGTAGAATGAGATATCATAATCGATTTATGCATGTAGCTACTGTCTGCGATCGATAACGTCCAATCACGGAATAAGATAAACGCGCCTAACACAATCTCATGTTATTAACAGAGCAAACACCATTACGGATGGCATAGTTATGCTAGTTTTACCTACTGGAATGGAACACGACTTACTGCTATGTTGGGATAACTAGATAATAATCTATGAAACAGCTTAAGGTCTGCCAATAAGGTCTGGGAAACGCCATAGTAATCGTTTGTCACAGAACGAAGTCTCATTTCGCAGGTTATCGAACTTAAGTATTGCAGATGATGACTTTTTTTATTTATTATAAAAACAATACAGGAAATCTGTGTTTTATCTGTTTATATTTACCGATTTCCTTTGAAATTTCCTACGTAGAAAATAGCATGAGTGGTTGCTATACGTATATATTTCTAGTCACAAAAAACTCACTTTTCATGAAAGGAATAAAATAATTTTTCGTTGGGTCTTTTAACTTTTGGTGTGCACCATTACAGCATGCATTATCCAATTAATTTCCGTAAACATTCTAGTACATACGATCACGAAAAATGAAAATGGCATATAAAACAGAGCCATGAATATATATTTTTTCACCTGAGGCAAAGCGGTAAATGTGCGCCCATGTACACAATGGAAGATTATTTATTTACCTATTTGTGTGTGTGTGGAGGGGGAATAAATAAATAATACTAAATGATGTTTGAAAACAGAACATTATACAAACACGCGCAATGATTAACAATTTTGAAATAGAAAACATTAAGAATATGCTTTTTGAAGAACGGCAAATACTATTAAGTAGTATAAATAAAACATCTGCTCAAAAATTTATGCATAAACGTTTCAAACATATTTATAATTTAATTTTTGTTGCTTTTAAAGAAGCAAAATCATCAATTATTTTTTTCAAAATCTATTTGATTACTTAACTCATGCTCTATAGAGAGAATGGACATGCTTGAAATTTTTTCTTGGCCTACTCAAGATCTCATATAGTTCTTTATTATTTTAAGTTTGCTAAAGCTTCTTTCGCCACTAGCTACAGTAACTGGCAACGTTAAAAAAATTCTTAACGTTGCTTCCAGATTTGGATAGGACTGAACTAAATCGTGAATTACTTTTAAAAGTTCTAAGCTTGTAGCTGCTTTTGTGTCTGGAATTTGGAATAGCATGGTTTTTAAAACTACATATTTCTGACTGAATTTCTTCAGCGTTCATATCATTCGGATATTTAAGTGCTAAGTTATAAACTGCTACCTTTAAATTACTTAATGACATTAACTGTTCATCAGTTAGAAACTGAAAATCGGAAGATATTTCATTTAACGTTTTGTATCGCCATTTCAATTGTGAAATTAAAACGTCGAACACTTCTTTAATTTCTATAAGAATATATTTTTCTGAAAAACTACAATTTATATCAATTGATTCCACACAATTTGATTTATTAACTTTTCGTTTTCGTTTCTTTTCAAATTCTGATGATATATTCCTCTCTAAAGCTGAAGTTTTACATTTTTCAATATTATTTCAATTCAATTTTCAATATGTATACAGAAATATTTTTATTTAAATATACCAATAGTTTGGCTGTCAGACACTTTTTTTCTAACAATCTCATGATGAATCTCAATCTCTCTCACCAATAAAAGCATAATTTTAAAATTAACAAGATTTAATCACACTTCATATTTTACCTTTACTTTTATTGCGCCTCATCAATTAACTCGAAACTGCTATGTGTTAAATTTTGCGACTATGACAAGTGTTTATCATTAATTTTTTATTCACAGAAACAAGTATTTCTTGATTATTTTTAGCAAGAAGCATTTCTTTTAAATATATTTTTATATCGATCCCGTTAAAGTCAACGGAACAAAACTAAATTTTTTAAAAGATATTTGTTACGTCAAAATCAATTAATTACACAGAGCCGGGACAAGGGTGAGGCAAATGAGGCACTTGCCTCAAGTATATCACTAGAAGGGGCGCCAAATTGGCTATGCGAATTCGAAAATTAATTATGTTTTTAAATTTGTCGGTTATTATTAAACGAAATAAGCTTCGGCACACTTAAATTAATAAAACAATAGGAAGAATTGAAAGAAAACCGGAAATTAATACAATGTGTATTCAATGTCATTTCTTGTTTATCAAAAAAGGATTTTTTTAACATTTTCATTTGAAAGTTATAAATAATCGGCTATACTACTTTTCTGAATTTATAAATTCAATTAAAAAATACTTCAAGAATTATGATATTTTGATTTAATACAGTTACTTTTGTTTAATACAAATATAGCTATTCTGATATATATATATATGCATAGAGAGAGAGAGAGAGGCGTGCATTTGCCTCAGGTGAAAAAATATCTTGGCAAGGCTTTGTAATTACATTAGAATTAGCCAGAACAATCTGTAGAGGCATTAGGTATTTTTTGATGCAGGAGAGATGAAAAATGAACAATGGCCTCGCTGGGACTCGAACCACGGACCTCTCGAATACGCGCCGAGTGTGCTGACCACCACACCCCGAAGGCATGCTAAGAAGGCGGGAGAAATACCTTATACGTTTGTCTTAAATCTTCCACAAAGTACACAAAATTTTGAAGTTATTTTAATTTTCTAGAACTGAAAACTTTAATTTATTGTTTCAATATAAACGATACAATTACTAAAAAATATTATCTTACATTATATCTTTACATCCCAGTTGTCAAAGAATGAACCAATTTGTTTAATCCATCAGCATCTGCTTCAGAAATACCTCTAAATGAAATAATCCGTACAGTTCCAGCGCAACATGAGCGTGAATGCAAGCCAAGGCGTTTATGAAATTGCAAAACTCAGCAGTTATGTCGCCGTCTACGTTCAGTTAGTGGACTATAGCAAGTTTGTTATGACTAAGCAAAGAGCTTAAATCAAACTAATATGAGACAGTAGAGAAACTAATATTTAAACAACTAATATTTTAATCCAGAGTATAATATTTTCTATGAAAGTTTAGTCTGTACAATTCGTTACACAAAGTGTAATTAGTTCCTTAAAGCTGCTTTCAATAACAAATTTTAATGCTAAAATATATTATATACACTACTGTGAAAGCTTATATCTTTCGAGAATAAATTAATGCTATTAGTTTTTCTTATTTTAGCTGGACTGTTTATAACACAAAATTCTTTGAATATTCAATGGTGTATTCCGAAAGTTAAAAATCATAACTGTTAAAAATAAATTTCTGAATTTTTGATCGAATAGCTAATTTGGCGCCCCTTCTATTTGTTCACCTGAGGCAATTGCCTCACCTGCCTCACTCTCGTCCTGGCCCTGTCATGAAATGATATCTACACATAATAAAGAGGTATCATCGCAGCTCTGTGGATTATCTTACCATAATTTTGATTCTGTATTCTGTTAGTAACCAATTTAAACACAGGAGACGTTTGATTTACCAGTGATAATGTCCGCTGCTAACTCAAAATCATAGTTAACACGAGAACAGTTGAAAAAAACGCATACAAAAGAAATACTTCTTATTATAATTAACAGAAAAATATTGTTACGAAAAATTCGGCGGTTGCGCCTGTATGTAAGCTTTCCGGCATAGCACTAGGGTTGTCATAAAATAGTGTATGGCAGGGTTGCCAGATTGGCGACTTTATCGCCCATTTGGCGACCAAATTGGCGATATCCCATGGTCCAATCGGGAAGCTTCTAGAATAATTTCCTGTCGAGATATTTCTCGAAACGTGTCGAACTTAAAGAAAACCTATATAAACTCTTGCGTGTCCGAGAGCGAGGAGTTAGTTAGTTGCAAGTAGTTGAGTTAGTTAGTTGCAAGTAGTTGAGTTAGTAGTTGCAGAGTTGCGAGTTAGTTGCGAAGAGATTGTGAAGTTGCTGTTGCGAGCATTCGAAGATTGTGAAGTGTTGCGAGCAGTGTGATTAGTTGTGAGAACAGCTGCTACGCGAGAGTTCTGTGAACGGAAAGCAATCGAGATAGTGCTTTGCCGTGAAGCTATCTTTACAGTATAGCTTGAAAGTGGATTGGTGATTGTTCCACGGTGTTCATTAGAAGTTTAGTGTTGCCGTGAAGCTACCTGTACAGTTACAGCCTGAAGCTGTGTTGCTGATTGTTTCAGCGTATTTATTGTAGATTTTCGACGCTTTTAAAGCTAATTTTGGAACTGTGCTGTAAATAGTGATTCCTGTAAATAAATCGTGCTTTTTATTGTCCTGCATCGTGTTTTCATCGGATACTCTCAAATCCACGAACCCGTATAAACGCAACAATATTACTAAGAATTTACCCGTATTTTCAAGCAGTCAGTCGAGAAAATAAGTTCATTTTGTGTAATAAATTAAATCAAGATTCAAAACAAAAAGAACTTACAACAGAACCTGAACAATGTAATTAAGTTTAAACTCGCGGAAAAAAAGTCGGTAAAAGTTTTTTTATTACATAGTGTTTATATATTCCCGATTACATACTATTAAATTACGTGCATAACGTACTATTGTGAACAAAATTAAACTTCTAGATACTATAACATTATCTGCTGTCACACTTTCATTCTACGTAATTCTTTCTTTTTTTTTGGGGGGGGGGTGTTTTTTAATTTATTTATTTTTATATTTTAAGCCGACAGTTTTGTTTCGCGTTGATGGTTTATAGTAGTAAATTTTCCATCAATCAAATTAAAAAAAACTTAACATTTCAAAGACAGAGCTGCGTTAAGCTGTCTACTTTTAATCAGAAATTAAATGCGTTTCCATAAATTCAAAAGTAGCGACTGCATTGTTCTTGAATGTATTTAAAAATAATCTATGATACAACATACGTTAACAGGTAGAATGAATCCTTTAAGCTAAGGCTTCCGTAAAGTCGAAGAAAATATTTAGACACTTAGTTTCCCTTTGAAACCTTAGTTAATCTTATAACCACCCCAAATTGTATGTATTGCTTCAAAGACAGATCGATAACATTCATAAAAATCTTTTATCCATAATGATCCCAAATATCCATTCACACAAAATGCACATAAAATAACTAAAATGGATGATTCAAAAACACCCTGTAAAACTGAACTATAAGATTACCTCCCAAAAAATAAACTTTTCAGGAATTTTATACACTTGTCGGTAAAATTAAGAGAATTCGTGCATTATGCCAAATTTCTTAAAAGCTACTGGAAAATGAAATTTAATGAAATTAGGTATGAATATACATTTCTAACAGAGAAAGAGATGTACCATTCAAATGTCATTTATGTAGATATGATCATAGTAAAGCTCATAATGCAGAGCCATCCAAAATCCATTCAATGACGCCGAACTTAAAATGAGTTTAATATGGGATTACGGTTACGGTCCCTCTCACATTCACACAAGCCGCGCAGAGCGACGGTGTATTGGACGGGAGGCAGTTCGAAATTTTAAAACCTTGCAGAATATGAGAACTCTACCTGTAGTGTCTGGAGATGGGAAAAAAGTTTAGTAGAAGTAATAGAGTTGCAAAGGATAACAAAATACAAAAACAGCTCAAAATTTTTGCTTTTTAAAAATCTTATTTTACCCCTTATTTTTTAAATTATGCTTAATATTCTTCATTTAATTTCTGACAGCAATACCATCATTAAATATGACGTAACCCAAATTTTGATATTAGAAATTCTGTGATGAGATAATTTCAATTTTCTGGACAGGATATATTCAATGAGCTATTCTGTTTGGCTATTTACAAAATAATTACACATGCGCATTCTAACAAAGCCTGACCTAGAAAAATTAAATACGTAAACTTCGTTTCGTTTAAGGAGATTAGCAAAGTATATTTCCTGTTTTATGAATATTTATATCAATTATTCCTATAAGACATTTATAATGTTATACTTTACGTACTTCACTTACAAAAATTAGTTCGATTCAGTGATCGTTTGGGTTTTGTTTCATAGAAGCAGAAAGTTCGAATTCCTTTTCAGTATTAACTGAAAACTAGTGTTTAAATTGAAAAAGGTCACACTTCAACAACGGGAAAAGTAAAGTTCTGTTGCATAAATATATATGAGAGTTTTTAATTGTATTAAAATTTAAAATATCGAATACTTCCAGATTCTTACCAATGCAGTAGATGATTTGTAGTAATAAAGAATCATTACTTTTCAATCTATTTCAACTGAAATTAACATAAGAAATTGGCAATCATTCACTTGAAATAACATCGCATGGAATAAAGTTGGAAAAATCTACGAGTTACTACTAAAGTTTCGTTTTTCATGCTACTAAATACGAAAATTAATTTATTAATTTTAAGATAAATGAAATCCAAGAAAATCCTATGCCAATCTACTGACATTTTTCTTAAGTTTATTTTGATACCTACGTAAATAAATGTGTAAAGTGTGAAGATTCATAAAGATATTCCAAATAAGTTACAGAATTCAAAACGTAAACCAATACTTACCTTTAAGAAATTCTTCAAAAACATTAAAAAATATCAGTGGAATTTATTTTTAATATTGAGAACTGAGCAAAGATATCGTCTGTTCATCAAAGAGAATCCATCAAGTTTCCTGTTCAAAAGAATTTCTGTCAGAAGTTTTCTTTGACGACAATGTAGGCTTTCCTTTAATTCAAAGCACTTGAAGAGAAGATAAATCTAGGAAAGACTAACGTCGATAGAAGTTTGAAAATGCCCTCAGGTCGCTCAATACACTGAAAAATATTTTCACCGTTCAACTTATTTTTAACACCACGGAAAATATTTGCAGTTGTCTAGCAGGAAGAATCGCTCTGCAAAAAACGTTTTTAATAACCAGTTTTTTTTTACGTACGAGATGTCGAGGAAAGAAGTAACCTGAAAGAAAAACACGTGCATACGAAATCATAGTGTTTACTGCACTGTTGTTCACATAGCTGCAAAGAACCCAAAACGTTTTGTTAGCCGGAAAGGCTGGCGCGAAGCGGTCTTGACGCCTTTAGATTCCTGTCTATAGCGACTTTACCCTTTCAGATTTCTTTCTGTGGCCATTCGTCAGACTTAACTCCTTCAGGTTTCTCTCTCTCTCTCTGAAAAAGGTTCTGAAAGAAAGAGTGTAGT
>KK117449.1:679900-724562 GCA_000611955.2 Stegodyphus mimosarum | reverse complement strand
GAGTGTAGTGAATGCCTATGGTCGATGCTGCAGATTTGCGTCCACTAATTACGGAGGTGAAACTGCTCACATCGGTGATGCTTTCGAACGTATAGAATGATACATATCCCACAGCACAAACGGCCTAGACATAGCCCAAGCTGCAAATAACCCTGTAATAGAAGTGTACTGAGAATTTTTAAGTAAGTTGTTCCAGCTACGTAAACCACAATGCAATATATGTACATATGTTTCATTTCGTACACATATGTCGTTCTTTTTAACACTTTTTTTCCACACATTCTATAGGAGATATAAGCGTTTTTGAACTCAGTAAATTTAATTCACAGTAACCGGGTAAATGATTCCTTTTGTGAAGACTTTTTATGAAAAACTGATCCATATTCAAGCTGAACGTGAAGAAAACTGTAAAAATACATGTGCAATCATTTCGCACCGGCAGAAAAAGAACAGCAATGTATTTTATTCTCTTTCTTGCAAGCCATTTAACGTTTTAACAGCTTGGTTACACATTTCAGTGCCTCATCTTTGCTCATCCTTCTTTTTCCCTCACTTTCTTTTACCCAGCTATTGCTAACCATTCTTAAGTCACTATAGCTTGAATATCTTCATCTGATGAAATCTTTCATAGTTCTCGTCTTTCTGAAGCTTTTATTTCGTGTTTTTCTGCTAACAGAAGGTTTTCACACTTTTGTAACGATTTTGCAAAGATTTATATATTCTCTAATTATTCTAATTATTCTAATTATTCTCTAATTTAATCTCTGATAGCCCCTTTTGTTGAACTATCATATTACATCTTGATTTTCAAGATAAGACTTTTTTTAAAACATTTTGGCTGATTTTATTCCACTCTTCCTTCACAGTCTTCCATAGTCCATCCAATGTTTTAGGATCCCGCGTATATAGAGCTTCTTTTAACAGTCCAGATGTACAGTAATGTATAGCAGACACATCAGGGGACTTGGATGGGATGCATTTAAAGGGAATAGCTTCAATTCCGGTTTCATTTCTCATTTTTTCAAAAACACAGAGCAGTAGATTTAGAGGTATGTCTCGGAGCCTTATCCTGATGGAATTTAACACAGTGAAGATTGTTTGGATAAAGAGATGGAATTTCTTTAAAAATAGGTGTTAAAACATATTTCTGATAGTAATCCGAATTTATTTTGGCATTTTTTTCTACTTTCCTTATTTTAAGTTTTCCGTTATAAGAGAATCCAGTAATAACCATAAAACCTTCAGAAAAACTTTCCCTGTTTTCTCTGAATCAACATATTAAGTCTTTTTCTCCTCCTTTTCGGCAGGAAATCGATTTTTTTTCTATTGCAGTCAAATAAGTATAACCAAGCCTCATCAGTTGGAACTATATATTTCCATTTTCAACTCCCAAATAATTTTTATACAGCAATCTGCACATAGTCTTACGCTGAGAAACATGTTTTGGCGTTAGGCGATGAACATCATGTTTTTTTTGTTTTGATTAGCTTGATATCAGACTTTATAATTTTGTTGACAGTTTCTCCAAAGGTATTTAAAGATTTTGAAATAGCTGTTTTGGGGGCTGAACTTTCCTTTAAAACATGAGATGTAACTTTAGATTTAATATGAGCTGTACGTATCTTTTGTTCGGTACGCATTTTTTAGCTTTTTCCCAGTCAAATGTAAACTTTGAAGTTTCTTTCCTCTCATATTAATTATGTCACTTATTTTACGCATAGAAATATTAAAACCATGCTTTTCACATCTTTTTTTAACAACTGAATAAGAGTACAGCTGACAGCGCAAAAATATAGTCTTCGATACATTGTTTATTTTTCAGCGAGATTTTAAAGAAAAGAATATTTTTAATGCTGCAGACGATAATTAAAGCTTATTTCAATTTGATGCCAGTCACGTTTGCATTTTAAAATTAATATTGAAATTCATGGAGGAAATCAAAATCATTACAAAAATGTGTAAACACCCTCTGTATATTTTAAAACTCTGGACGCCAATTTCTTTTACCTTTTTAAAAGCAGAATTTCCCTATTTCATAACAAGAAGAATTTCCCCATTTAAATTAGCATTGAACTTCTAACTCCCTTCCAGCCCTTGGTAATGAAGTTCACCGTATCAAAGCTCGTCAGTTTCTTTTTTCCAAAAACTGACAGGTTCTTCCATTAACTTTAATTACCTGTCTCAGAAAATATCTCAACCATAAAATTAGGCAAATGTAAAATCAGGTAAAGCAATAACCTTGTGTTTTGCGCAGATTTTAGTCAAGACTATCGATTACGAGGGCAAACAAGTCAGGTTCCTCTTTATCAGGAGCAAAGAAATCTGCCACACTCTGGCAAATTTACTTTGGTGTGTTTCTCTTCTGTCTTTATCTCAATCATTTTTATACCACCCACGACAGAGTAATTGAAAGCTTAGTGTACCTCTATCCAGGCCTGCTCAGACATTTTGTTCTTCAGAATTATTTGCAAACGGCAAGATCTAGATTATCTATAAGCAAATAATCGGGAGTCAGTATACTTAGAAGTCCTGGCTGGATGCGTTCTTCAACAAGACATTCACGAACACAACCCATTTTTTTTAATCTTTAAAAAAATAATAACAAAAAAATTTGCTTTAGATGGCAAAATATATATTTTGAATAATTAAAAGATTAAACCATTGCAAATTCCCGAACAAGAATTTATTACGATTAAGTAAAAGAAAGTGGAAGAAATTCGTCACTAAAAGTAAGGAAACAGAAAACAAAGGAAACTTACAACCGTGACTGAGCAAATAAATAAATAAATAAATAAAAATAAATTGTATTTAACGTCATTATATGCATGCCGCCAGAGGGCGCATGTCAGCTAAGTGCATGCGTGTTTTAAAAACGGTATTTAACCCACTCAAGCAACAAAATGCGCGGGATTAAAAGACAAAAACATTCGTGATGAACTATCATTTGCGGAAGAGATGAAAGGTGAATAGCAGGAAAGACACTCAAATCGCAATCTATATTAACCCCTCTGAGATTTAGATTGGGAAGAGAATCGGGGTCTTCGCCCTCTGAAATATCACGGAATCTATTGGTTAGTCTAATATACGAAAAAACAAAAACAAATACGGAAAGATTCCATAACGAAATTAAGAAATTTCAAGTCTGGGAGGGGGAAGAAAAAAAAAAGAAACACACGGTTGTAAATACTAAGCCAGCTAACGAATTTATTTATTCACTAAAAAAATAACATCTATTTTAAATGAACACTAGAAGATAAAGTATATGTGATAGTATTTAACAATACCCATAAACGTTTAAATCTGAAATCTACGTGGCTAATATGTAAAATTTTAACATTCCTCAGACAATGAATAAGCTTAAAATTCGTCTATAACTGATTTTCACAAGACGGGACACACATTTTCATGTTGGACTATAAGTTATTGCACTGCAATGTTTATTAGGAAATCTTGTTATATCAAGATAGCGATATTCCAAGGACGGTTATTCTGACAACATGCAATGTTAGATTTATACGGATTTCTAAAGAACAAGGTTGTTAATTGCCAAGAAATCGTCAACTGACCAGAAACCTTTGAGCTCAAATTCATACCGAAGCTGCTACAATTTCAGTGGGTTATGTCCTATACTAGGAAGCATAAAATACTGACTTCACCAGAGCGTCCAGTGAAATGATAGCCACCCACAAAAGCACAGCATTCAGAATTTCTAATACATGTTGGAAATGTTTACCGTAAAGCCTGAACTTGCCATCAACAGCATAAGCACTTAGTAAATGCCATATCATCAGTAACAAATACAAAATAATAATAAGATATTCTAACAAATCTTCTGCTTGATAAAGAGGAAAGACTTACATCTGCGTGTCGAAAGAAGTTATCACTAAAGGCCAAATGTTCCAACAAAGTTCAAGTACAAATTCTGTAATACTGATGGCGCAGTAACAGCGTGTTTGTTGCAGACCGGAAGGTTCAGCATTTCAGCATTGAATTACCGAAGCAAATGCTTACAAATATTTATCTGAATGGAATTTTCCCAAACTACTGCAGAACTTTCATACTCTTGTAAATGATTATATGTAACACTGCGCAAAAAAGAAAAGAAAAAAAAACTTCTATATCTCCCGTTCTACTGGGCTGATTGACGAAATTCAACTTGCGTTTTTCATGTCTGGAAAGCACGACTTAGAATATGTATAGGATTTATATATAGCATTGTTTTAATACAGGTATTTTGACACAAAATAGGAATTTTCTGAAATGACACGCTAATTTTTTTTCCATATTTCGAGTCTACGACTCAAATTATGCCAAACTGCCAAATTTTCTAACAACCGCACGAGTACTACTTTAAAAATTAGCTCTTAAAATTTTAGCTACTCGTTGTTTATTGAATTTGATTTTATATTTATTAATACCTCTTTTTTTATTAAACTTATTTGCTTCTTCCTTTCACGTTTCGAAATCCATGTTTAATCCAAATATAATTTGCACTTTTTTTATTATTTATTTTTAAATTTGTATTTTTAAATATTTTTAATAAATTTTTCGGAAAACTTTTTGTACATAAATTTACCTATAAAGTTTTTTAACATCATCTTAAAGTAGATGTATTTCTAAGCATAGCTGCGAAAAATTAGAGATTTTTATTCAAAATTTCCTAACAAATACATGAATTTACATTTTGACGTATTTAAAATAAGCGATAATAACGAAAACGTGGTTTACGCACTTTGTTAAAATTATTTGAAGGAATGAACGATGGACCTTTTTTTTGGGCCTCGTGCATCAATGAAAACAAAAGAAAGTAAGTAGGTTACTATAAATTAAGAATTCCGCCAAGTGAATTATTCTTGGCGCAAACTGAAAAAAAATCGCCAAGATAAATTTTTAAATTTCGTCACACATTCCTCACCAAAAATTATAAAATTTAATACTTAGGCATAATTTGAGTCATAGAATCGAAATATGGAAAACAACTGATATGTTATTTCTGAAAAAGTCCGATTTTGTGTCAAAATACCTATATTAGAATAATGCTATATATAAATTTAATGCATATCCTAAGTCGCGCTTTCGAGGCATGAAAAACGCAATTTGAATTTCGTCAATCGGCCCAGTAGGACGGGATACACAGAACTGTGCCCAGCCCCCTCTTTTTTTTTCTCGTAGTGTATATGCTCTTGCAAATGCTTGTCTATAAATTAAAACTTATTGGGATGCTGGGAGAACAACAGTATTTTCAACCTCGAAAGAAATAAGTATTACTTATCACTTTTTCTTAGAATAACCCTTAAAATTACACGCTGTTTTATAGCTAAAATATAATTTATAAAATTACTTTTCATGATAAAATGAAGGGAAATGAAACTGGTTACACTGAAAGCAAATAACACACTGTGTCAAAGTATCATTACTAAAACTCATGTCGGGAACAAGATGGTCTTCACTATCGTTCGGAAAAACAACGGCAATGTTAAAGTAAGCGTTTCTCCTTCATTTTTACGTTAGTCTGGATGATTTGAAAGACAACGATGGATCAAAATCGTTATCTTAAAAATCTGTGTAATTAACAGCAGTATCTTAAATGTAACTAACATGGAGGAAAATCAATATATATGAAACTAATTATCATTTAATCACTGATGATTTCGTTTAGTTCATTTATATGCAACACTGCACGTTTTTATGTACTGTTAATACAGCGTTGCAAATCAGCGTTTGCAGAATAGATTAATTGATCACAACGACGCTTTCGTTTAATTTCCCGCTATTAGATGCTAATATAATTAATTACATCTGTAAAGCCACTACATAGAGAATGATCCAAAAAAGAGAGTTGACGCACCAATAAAGAATTATTACATGAAATTCAAATATTCCTTTGACCATCTTTCAACGAGAATATAATTTGCTTCTATTCAAACATAAAAGTTCCTCTTTGCACCTAGCAAACGAGCAATAATGTACTTAATTAACAATCAAAAATACAAAATTATAAAAAAAATAATAAAGAAGAAGCTGGAATATTTATAAATTACGAAAATGCGCAAAATTTTGTTGAATCGAATGAAGTTTCTAAGTTAGGTTCTCAATACAAATGTCCTATCTTCCTGAAATGAATGAAAGAACGTGCGGAATGAATAAATGAATGCACCTAATGACTAAGAGCTCAATCATTTATCTATTATGAGAGCTAGTAAATTGAAAGTTGGACATAAAGCTATAATTTCCCCGTCAAAATAAATTTTAAGCTATTAAAATGGGAGGCGATACATTTTTATAGATTATTAATTTGTCCTCCTAAATTATTAATAAAATCAGGTTTAAGAACAACAATAAAAGTTACGTTTCATAATATTCTGAAAGAATAATATTACACTTGTTAGCAAATTAATAATGAAATCAGATTTAAGAGCATCAATAAAATTTCTATTCCACTTTATTCTTTACAGTCTTTAAAATCGGAATTAATTTGTGCAAAGTAATTGTCATTCTTATTCCGAAAAATTTCGTCTACATTTTCAAAAATGTGTTTGTGCTTTCAATAAACGTTTTCTTATTTCTCTAATAAAAGATAAATAAAAACTGCAACCCCCAGTTCAAAAGATCGCAATTTATGAAACGAGGTTTCGCGATTCAAGCTATGGCGAAGAAAAATCTTTTAGAATTATCTCATCATACTATAGATCGTAATTAATACAGCTGTCTTTTACAAATGAATAATTAACTAAAATACAGAAAACGAGACTTATCCTCTTCATTTTACTTCTATTTGCCTCTGCGTTAATTTAATTTTTTCATTCCTTTTTCGAAAACTGGCAATAGCGACATTTATTTAGATTAAGGCAAACGAAGGCTGACCTACATTTTACGTTTCTTATCATGTTTAAATCTTTTACTCGTAAATATCTTTTCTCTCTCCATTATATTCTACTCGTTCAATCATGTAGCTTACTATACATGTACAACTAAAACAAGATAAAAATTACTTCACTCTATTTTACTTCATTTATAGCATCATAATTTTTTAATCTTCTTTAAATTTTGTTTGTTATTTCACTGTCTATTTTACAACTGTTTATTCTTGTCCATTAGCACTCGATTTTTCTATTCCATTTTTAATTATTCGCTGTCTTAAAAGTTTTTTTTAAGTCTATTGTCTGTATAAAATAGACTAGCGTACTTAGTATTGTATTGTACTCAGAGTTCACAGTTCTTAATAACAACTAAGCCTCTATCTCAGTAGCTTAATAACAAGACAGCCATTAGAAGACAAAAAATATATTTTTGGAAATTTTTGTTTCAAACTGCATGTTTTAATTTATTATTGCCGCACAACCATTGGGGGTCAATTTCTATGAAATAGACGTTTCTTATCAGAAAAATATATAACTAATTAAATTATTGTTATTGTAAACTAGTAGTATGCATGTAGTCATGCAATTAAAAAAAAATCATATTAGTAAGGTGAGCAGACCCAATAATATAAATTTCAAACGTTACCTAAGACAATTCAAATATGTATATTTCAAATACAATAAAATAATTAACAAAATACATATTTTATTTTAATATTATGTGAAAATGTTAATTAATTTTGAAATAATATTCATAAAACAAATAACTATTTTATTCATGAAATTTGCTTAAGTTGTATATAACGAATAAAATAAAAATTTTATTCGTGCAGTTTGTTTTATCAGTGCAATTTGCTTTAAAAAACACAGCTTGTTTAAAGCACGTTGAAATGTTGAGATAGTTTTAAATCTGAAGCATATTACATGTATTTGCCCCCAACTGGGATAATGGTTAGTGATTCTGACTTGCCGTACCGAAGGCCTAGGTTCGAATCCTGGAGCAAGCATGGAAGTTTGTAAATATATAATGTCTGTGCGACGTGGGGCACTCTAAATATGCGTTCGTGCAGATAGTCCTCTCGAGAGGTTGGTGGTACAGAAAGAGGGGGTTGGAGACCTTTAACCCGTCCCCCCCGGGGTGCTCTCCTTCAAAACTGGAAGCGGAACTGAGCAAAGTCGTACTGTCACTTGTATGGTGCCCAAGGCAGCATCTCATCGCCCTTTCTGCGATGAATTTCATGGGCTCTCTCTGATATCACACAAACGAAATTAGTCGCAACAAAATATTTATTTTTATAACAGTATATGATGGGTAAGGTGGGGATAATAACAATGCCATATTTTAACATTTAATCAAAGAATGAAAAAACTGCGTTTCCTGCATGCCATGTTTGTAAATGGGCAGCAATTCGAATTTTGAGGTTTCTGCTGTTTCTTACGCATACTAAATATCAAGGATTAAGACGGTCCTTACTTCATACAAATGAAAAAACATATTTCATGTATTAATATCCGCCATTACGCAAACGTTTTTGTGCGGTCTAAACGTCCTAGCTCATGCACCTTGTGCTCTGCATAAATTACATGTTAAGATTCGTGGTTGAATGCAAATGTTCTGATATCACGATGTTTTTCCAAGGCTCATTTGCCCAACAATGAGATTTTCTTTGGTCATCTTTCTCCTCGAAGGCACTCAGGAATAGATCCGTACGTTTCGAGGTACATTCTGCATTCTTTAGAATACTTAATCCACGTATGCTGCAACAGCTTCTTTATTTCACGCATACGCCGAGGGAAAAGGAGTAGTCGTTCTGGTACCTACTACGGCCTCTGATGAAGGCTGCAATAGAGTTGAAAATAGGCCTATTTCTCCTTTATTGGCAAATACTTATCGATCCTACACAAAAGAAATTTTTATTAGCTGCGATTATATCGATATCTTGCAGTTTCGCTGTCATTCACACTACATGAGCAAGTTCCAGATGCAAAGTATGCTCACAGTACTTTTCCTCGAATATCTAAGATTTCACAGTAGTTCCTATCAGTTTCAAGACCAAGTACTAAAATTTTTTTTTCTTATCTAGACCTGCAAATTGTTTAGCTTAATATGCAAAAATATAAACTTTCAAACATCTCTTTATGTTTTCTACGCATTCTGTGGGTATCAATAATTAAAATTCAAATTACCTTGGATATTGCAACAATTCCTATTTAATTAGAGATATATTTACTGCGCTTTCTGTAGACGATAGTCAACAGCATATGACATTCCGCATATCATCTTTCATAAAAACTAATTCAATGTAGCAGTAACAAACGTTCCTGGATGATTTTTTAAAACGAACTTGGTTAATAAGATCATAGCATCTTTCAAAAACATATTACAAAGACTAAAAACTAGACTTCTGTTCAAATATAAATTCAAGAAAATTTTGAATTTGGTATGTTCATTTCAAAATGCATCAGACTGTAGAAAAAGACAGTACCATTTCTCTCCAGAATGAATCGCGACCGCCTTTCCGTGATACATTTAATTGCACTGAGCCCAAACACTATCCCAGACCTTTTTTTCGCCAAGGAAAAAAAAAAAAAAAACTCCATCAAGGTTTTAGTTCCTTTCTGGCATTAAAAGCAATCTTGCATCCCTAAAGCATTAGACAGAAAAGAAAACTATTGAAGCATTATATTTTTATCTTCAGAGTCTAGATGAGACTTCTCCTCGCCTAAAATGCCAACGGACTGTAAAAACCACTGAGATTACATCCTATTATACTAGTTACAAACTTCGTAGTAACTAAATTAGCTGTATCGGAAAACACAATATATTAAGAGCATTTAGTGGAGTAAGAACAAGACGAGCATAGCATGTTACTGGATGAAAATCGGAAAAGGATTAGTTATGCGTAAGTAGTTAATTCACCTAAACATGTTGTCTGGCAATTAATTCATTCACTAAATCCTTTAACATATTCTTTTCTACGCTACTGCAGCTGTAGAGTGGGAAGTGGGTGGGCATGAAAAACATCAGAAATTCCGCAAATTCAATTCCAATTACGCTGAATTTTCGCTAATTGGTTTTTCGCTTAAAATATGATCAGTTACATGAAAAATTGGCATTTAAATGATGAAGAAACGAATTCTTTGCAGGAACAACATTTCCCAGCTGCATGAGTTGCAATAAGATGACGAAAGGACTCTCTGCGATTCAACGCCATTACTTTCTTATCGCATTTATTTTTAAGCTTTTATTTAGTGGTATTTGCGGCTATGGTCGAAAGTCTGGCATCGATTTTTAAACGACTTTTTGATAAACTGAACTGAACGGCAAACTGAAAATTAACATATTATTCGTATATGAGAATACAATATTGCGGACCAATCGTTTCAAAATTCGATTTAAGTTTTTAGTTTTTTAACTTAAAGCTGAAACAACTTTTCGCGCATATCTTTGTTTGAAGAACAAACTTTAAATCTCAGAATTTTACTATTTGCACAATCCGATAGAGCAAAAAGAAATCTTTTAAATGAAGTTCGAACGAGATTTGAACGCACTTTCGGATTTTTTGACAAAACCACTCGACTTTTTTCGATTATTTGACGGTTGGTTGATTGCAAACAACTGACAATGATTGGAAGTAAACAACTGATCATACATTGTTGAAAAATGATTTTTCAACAAATTCAATGATGAAAATTTAACTAACAATGTGCCATTGAGACTACAAAGACGAAAATAAATAATTTATAAAATAGAAAGCGTTTCTCAGTCTGTGGTTCTCGAAGCCCGCCCTTGAAATCCTCCTTGATTTCCCAAAAACACAAAAAATGAAATTTAGGTAAACTGTGTATACCACACTATAAATGAAAATCTCGAAGTTTCTAAATTATGGATGGCAATCGTTTATTGCTTTTTCTCACAAGATTGACAATTTAAGAAATTTACGATCGCTTATCTTACCTACGGATTAAAACAAAAGAGGAATTTAAACATTATGGTTCTTACCAGCATACATCTAAACACAGAACACATATGCAAGAATCGGCAGGCCTATCCATCTCATTCATATGAGTATCAGCAATTATTTAACTTTTAGTTAAGGTAAAGATCGCCCAAACTCTAATTAGCAGCTTTGAATTATTAAAAACTAATATGAATTTTCTTCCATTAACTTATTCCTATATTATAAAATTAAACGCATTTTAATGAATTGCATTTTTAAAATTTAAGTATACCGGTATATTCGTCTGTTTTCATACATTTCATGAAACCATATAATTCTTAATGGCGTTTTGCACATTTACTTTTTTATTCAGTTTTCATTGTTTAGCCATGATGTCTTTAGGCAAAGCGTTTAACTAGAATTTGTTTTTCAATTAAATATTTTGTGAATAATTTGGGCTTCGGATTAAATGCAATAAATCTCATTCCGTACAGCAAACCCGATTAATTCTTGCAACTCGTTTGGCATGAAGGTAGAAGAGGCTGGCGTAAGTTTGGACCTGATTTCTGAAGGCATGACGCTTTTTCAAGTGTATAGTCTCTTTGCGGTATGGGGGGAACACTTAATATAAATTTGAGTGGAAAGTACTGTAGAACGGCTGCTGGTAGGGGATCTTCGGATGCGTCTCCAGGGGTGTTCGCGATCAACAACATGCGCCCCTCACAATGGATTTAGTCACAATAATAATGTAATGTTTTATATTAAAAAATATAATATTCTACAGTGGTCATTAATCATGAAATAGAAATCCTTAAATTTATCCGAAACAGATTCTATAATTTGTTTGCCAGCAGCATTATTAATTACCGAAATTTAATGTTCAGTTTCTGAAACAGAAAAAATAATCGACACTTAAAACGTCAATGACGTTTCTAGCCCATTATTTGCTTCCATTGTCAAAGTATAAATTCCCACAAGCGACCGAGCGGTAAAGCAGCTAAACATTCGTATTCTGACTCGGTTTCGATTCCGGGATTGATTGCATGAGCGTTTTCGTGGTTTTCCTCATGTGAAACATGGTATGAGCCAGTTTCCCTTAGAAAGTCCTCCGCGAAGCCATCCCTTCCCTTAGGCAGATAGCTCTGGAGAGTGCTTTGCTATAATTAGGTAAAATAAAAACAACCAAAGTATACAATCACGTACCAGAAACATCACGATGTTTGGAGAACTACTCAACATATTTAACTTCCACAAACATGTGTTGTGGCATGACGAAAAAGTGGATAAATAGAGAATTTCGTAGAGTTTTGGCTTAAATGATTAAGAAATAACAAACGAAATAATGTTTGAAATAATTAAAGAATTCTTTTACACATTCAATGATGATGCAATGATGAATATAAACAATGCGATGACGATGAAGACTTAACTTGCAAGTGACGAAGACAAGAGATTGAAATGATCAAAGGCTTATTTAACCAATAATCTGGAACGCTGCCAAGACTCTTAAGAATTCACGGCGATGAAACTTTAGAAAACTTTTCTAAATAAACAGCCAGTTTGAAGAAAGAAATGAATCCCGAACTGTGTTTTCTGGAAAAAGAAGAAAATACGCTTCCCTTTCTTCTAATGTAAGCTTTAAAAAAAAAAAAAAAACCTCGGATACGCTGTTTTTAAGCGTTAAAAAATGGGTTTTTGTCTGTTCTTTTCATCTCTTTCAACTAACATATGCGTCGAAGCTAGACGATATTAATAAAAGCAGCCCCCTTTTTTTCCAGTTTTTGGTGTTTGTTTCTTTCTTTAGACAGTGATTCAATTACACTTCTGTGAGCATCAACCACTGTGGTACATCAGTTATCATCACGTCTTCACGCTGTGATACATCAGTTAAATTCCAAACTAAAAACCGGTGGCCCTGCGAATAAAGAGCATCGTAATTAAAATATGGCAAGTGCGCAAAAATACCGTATTGCAAGAGAAACCAATAGAAATGATGCCATTAGCTTTGATATTTAGAGAAATACTACAACTTTCAAAACTCTTAATTCATTTAAGTAAATTACTGGTTTTAATTTCAAGCGTTTTATTTTATTGTAATCGCTTACGATGTTTTTGACAGAACTAAAATTACGTACATGCACTATAAAACTATGTAGCTTATAAAAATACATTAATTTTGAGATGAAACAGGGCGTTTTCTTGTAATAGCCAATGTTCACTAAGATTTGAACCAAATTAAACCCTATTTATATAGAATTTAAAATTTAATCGTCTATTATAAGGGGATTCTTTATTAAATTATAAATCTCTTGTCATTTATTTTAATTATCTTCCTTCGTAAGGTTCCTTGTTAATTATACATTTCTCCAAATTTAATAACAATCAATTATTGTTTTAAAACTTAGAATGCGAAGGGATTAATTAGATTAAAATATCAGTACAATAAAATCTTTTCAAATCATGAAATTTATAGAAAGTGATTCAAAGCTTACATTCTGAAGTGTATTAACTAATGAGGGGAAAAAACCGCGGAACCGGAATTAGAAAAGTCTGGGGCTACATCTAATCACTAAATACTGAAATTATAATGTTTAACAAGTTTAGGCACGACTTAGCAGATAGTGCCGAAGCCTGTGAGATATGCATACAAAAAATTAACTATTCATAAAGGTTCTCATAGCTCTTTCACTCATGAATAAACACATTTATTTAGTAGTGAAAATGAACTGAAGATTTCAACACTGCACAGAAAAGAGGGGAAAAAACTGATGGTGATCACCATAGAAGAGTTACCAATGATCACTCAATTCCTGCAAGGTGGTGTAGTAAGATTCTTTAAAGATGGTCAAAGAAAACACTCACCGGATCTTCCCATACCATTAACAATAATGGCCAATTAATTATATCAGATTTCCTCACAAAGAAATATCCATGTTTCTTTATACCTATTTGGCAAACACCATGGGCAACAAAGAATTGGAAACGTTAAACATATGACGGCATCCGGTTGCAAACGGTCAGTATTTCGCAACAGAAAATAATAACAGACAAGGATTCACGGTTCAACGCAACTCATTAAAGAGAAAGTTCACAAGGCAATCAAAGTAAAAGTGAAAAGGATCTGTTACAGAAGAATCCATAGAACAAAGCAAGAGTTCACAAGGAACATCTAAAAATCAAAAGAAAGCTATAAATGGAGACTATAAATGTATTTTTCATGCTCCTCTCGTACACGCGCTTTTGTATACATGAAAATTAAAGAACCATTCCATGACGAAAAAGATTAATTATCTTCGCAATCAGTTTTCATATGCAATATTATCACAAAATTTTCTTTGTTACTGCAGTCTGAACTTTGAGACCTCACAATTTAATTGAGAACAAAGCTTATAGTTAAGATGTCATAATTTAAATGCTCCACTCGGAAATGAAAAGAACCGATAAAGAGACAATTAGTTATACAGCGAAAGAATAAGCATTTTTCATACCTTTATTTCATCAATAGCCACTGAAACTGTACAACTTAGGATAAGAATCCCGATAAACCAGATGCATGTTTTATTTATTTACATTCAATTTTCATTTTCCTTTTTGATACTTCTCGAAAACAGTTCAAGTTTTACTCGTTTAACAGAGCAGTGTCATTGTTACTTTCAACCGTACTAGTGATCCATTTCCACTTTTTTAAACACGGAAGTCTAGGTGCAAGACAGACGATAAAGAATTAAGTTTGCCAAAAGTTTTTTCCCGTGGAATGGAACTTGATCGTCTAGAAATGACTTTCAACAACTTCATATAAAACACGTTAAATTAAATAAGAATCATTGTTTATATGGCCATGAGAGTGAAGATTAAAAGAATGGAAGTTTGTACTACGGATATCATAAAATATTAAATGCAGATACAAATGAAATGGAAATCATAGATTTTTGAATTCTTCACAAAATTATGTTATTAAATGCGACGATGTACTTTCGACTTACCTTATATATATTTCACAAAAACTTAATATGAATAGATAAACAGAAAATAAATTAAGGTAGTGTTCAACTTCAATGAATTTTTAAAATGCTAAAAAAAGGGCCGAGAGGAAAGGATAAAAGAGTGATGAATAAAAAATATACACTACACAATTTTAACACTTATGTTGACATTCTATAAGAAAATTATCTGTGTTTAAATTCAAGCACTACTTAAAAAAAATCTACTAAACATTAAGTAAATGTATATATTTTAATATAGTCTAGTCGAATAATGAAGAAATCGGAAATATTATGTTTATTACAAAAATATAGCAAATCGTTCCTAAGACGGCAATCCATAATTCCACATGATTTGGCTCTTTTGCAGTGGTGGCCGTTTTAGGAAGTTGATGCTTAATAATTTGGTCATTTTTTTATTGCCTGCGTTAAATAAATAACTTTAAGTAACAAGGTTTCGAAACGAAAATTGATGGTACAGCAATCGAAAGGTTTTTGAAATTATCGAGGGTCGAAACCAAGAAATTGTAGAAAACAAGCAACAGTTTATTAAAATTTTTTTTTCTGAAACTGATTTTTTTTCCGACAGCCCTTTGATTTGTTAAAAGTTGATGATAATTATCAAGTAAATAATCACTAAATCCTCTAAAAATGTGTAACATAAATCTTTGGTGTAATACAAATAATAATTACAATACGATTATGCATATGGCAATAAAATTTATAAAGAATAAAAAATCGCAAAATCTGAAATACGAACTCACATTTTTAATTTATAACAACATCTCGGATTAACACGTAGGCTCATTTTTTTATATGGACGTTTAGGATAGCCTAATTCAATTTAAAATTACAAGAATTACGCTGCTTTCTTTTCTTACACAGAAATATACAACAAGTTCACATTATCTTAAATTTCCGCGAATATATTACATGTGTATATACTTGAAAAAGGAAATATACATAGTTTCTTTCAGTTAATATATGCAGTCTTCTCGCTAATACAATTGATGATAATTCATAAATAAAATTCAACTTTAACGTTCATGTAATACTTTCTCAATTAAAAGATTTCAATTTACGCAACTGTACAATAGAGATAATTATAGGCTTTTTGTTTGCATTTAAAATGTATCTTCGTTTATGATAGTGACTGTCTTAATATAAGCAATACTATTCAAAATAATTCGGAGATAATTTTAGCTCATTGAACGAAATAAAAAGTTACGCTTTCATTCACTCTTTAAATCATAACTACATTTTCCGTTACGATTTAAGAGGATTATTACCGTTCTCCATCAATAAGGCGCACTCGATTATTTTTCATGCAATCAAGTTTCATGGGTCATATCATCATACTAACTTGGTTTCTAGTTAACACAGGTTTTTTTTTTTTAAATTTCTTTCCACTTGCCAAGATTTAAAGCGTAATTGAATATTCTATTATTAATAAACCATATATTTGCTATCGTATTTCCCTTCCTCGAACGAATAATTATTGCAACTCACTTCTTCGTAAATAATAGGGTCGGCAAACCCTGCAACTTGATTCACTCAATAATCTTTTTTTGTTTTAAAATCATCAGAAAATTTGAAAGAAAGATCAGTAGAACGATAAGCAGGATTGTGAAAAAATATTCTCAATCCTTAGGTAAATAGTCCTTCCCACCCAACTTTTTAAGAGACAAAGATTAATGTTTATGTTAAGCAAATAGTGACAACTACATATTACCATGCTCGTTCAGCCACTTTTTGTTTAATCCATTATGACAAAGAATGAAAATGCCTTAATAAAGGATGCCTACGTAGAAGACTTTCATCCTAATATGGGTAGGATTAATTAGGGGAAATGGCCCTAATTAGGGGAAATGGCCCTATATTCACATTACAGATGAGGAAAACGACAAAAACACAATTTAGCCAGCTAGCCTGCCGGGTATCGAATTCAAGTCAGACAACTACAGTTTACCAGTTCCACCAACCACAGAAAAGCGAAACAAACAAACAAAAAAAAACTAAAGTCTTGACTTTACGACCATATTATGGAGGTTTGGTTTGGTTTATGTGATTAACGGCAAAGCCTCAAGGGCTTATTTGCCTAAGGGGAGGAATGCCTTCGTGGAGGACTTTCTAAGGGAAACTGGCTCGTTACACATGGAGAAAACCACGAAAACGCCCTTGCAGCCAGCCCATTCGCGGGATTAGAACCTCGGACCGACCTCCCAGTGTTCAGCGACTTTGCCGTTCGGCCGCTAGTGGGCACACATTATGGAGGAAAAGTTTTACAAAAGAAGATGGCGTTTAAATAAAAGAAAAATATTTTCAGGCGTAGCAAGAAGAGTTTACATGGTTTTAGCCACACGAGAGATACTTGCATATGTTGGTAATAGCTTCATATTTCCAAACACATAGAGCGTTTTGCAAGAGGCTGGATATCGTTATGATCTACTTCTGAATGGAGCCTTAATTTTAAAACCACTACTTTTTGACACGGACTGACTGATTGCAGTGACAAACGCGATATGCATTACAAATACAAAGAAGGAACTCAGCAAAGAGATATTTTGCTCTAAATTAAAAGCTTACAGCGACAAAAGGATCATATACTCAAATACTGTAAATGCAACGAGCTATGACCCATATTAGGATGAAATGGATATCATTAATTTTCCCATATTCCTTTATCCGGGAGTGAAAATCATCCAACCATTAAAAAAATAACTTATTCTAGTAACTAATGTTTCCATATCTCTATTCTGTTCTTATTTTTAACTTAAACAGATATTAAAAATATATCTGACTTTTATAATTCTTTGTAACCCTTTTTCGTAGTTTGCCTCTCAGAAGGTCGTGACTGGAACACAAGATTCAATTACGAGAGTTTAAACTTAGAAAAATAATCTAATACTTCCAAAAACTGAGTGCATTTCACTCCATTCCGTAGAAACGAGAGGTATAGATCCAGCTCACGTACCTCGTTAGCGGGAGCCACAAAGCAGGCTCTCACTTTAGCAGCAATCTTCATCCCTTTTTTGTTGTCCCGAAAATCGGTTATTTTAATCCATTAGATCGGTGGGAGGACGACACCGAAAGTAAAAGCACGCGTGACACCCCTCAACAAACGCCTCTGCAACCGAACGAGTGGCCACTCGGAGCTCGTTTAACCAAACTTCAAGAAAAGAAGGAAGCACGATGGCTAAATAATGCCAAGGTTAAAAAAACAAAGCAAAAGCAAAAAAGTACATAAAGTCCTAGAAACGTTAAGTTAGTTCTGAACACGAGGAAGAAGCAACACCATTTAAAAGAACCGGTCTGTGAGGAAACTGTTGAGCCGATGAGAGGTTTACGATGCTGACTCGTTAGCCAACAGAAGTTAAAACAGTCGGAGAATACACGCGGCGTTTATTCCTTTTACCGCTCACGAACGCTCAAAACAGTATCCGCGTTGTTGCACGAAAGTGAGCGCCTGTTTACTTTGCGGAAGACTTCATTCACGATATTTGATATCAAATAATGAGTGGCCTTTTGACGAAAGTGTTTGTTTGCAAATTTTAATGGGTAAATTGAGATGACTTTGTAACGAAAAGGTTACCATAACAGCAAGGATCACTCATACCATCAAATAATTGTTGATACAGGTGACGCTCGTTATAACGGCTCCTCCTAAAGACAAAGGACGTTATAACAAGCATTCACTATAAGAAAAGTGGATTTAATATACTCTGTAATGCACTCCAGTATAGGCAATATAATTAGTTGAGGATATTTAGCAACAATCATTGTAACGGAACGATGCTATAATAATAGACCGTTTAACCAGCGTCGAAGGTATTACCGCTTTACCATATAAGATAAAACGATCATGGAAGATTTTAAAAAAAGAAAGAGGTGTTGAATTTAAGACGGCCGGACACATATATTGAAGATAACCTGTTTAGTAATAATTAAATTACCTGCATATTTGAGATTTAACTTGAAATAAAAATAAATTAAGTTAAACCTGTATTCTATTAATGCAAATTTTAAAGAATAACTAATAAATTATCTTAGTATATTTTTTTAGCATTAGGCTCTACATATAACACAGACATGATTTTCAGAAGGGCATTATAAGAAGAAAAATATTATCCTATATTGAAACCAATACGGTATTTAAATGATTCTTTGATCCCACTTTCTGTCCGGCGATCAGTGGAGACGTCTGTGGATCAGTGGAGATCAATGGAGCAGCTTCTGTCATAAAGCAGAAATTCTGGTAGGAAATGGGTTACTTTACTTTCATCCGTAGTTTGTATTGATGTGTTATCATATTATGTACAACACCAAAAAATGTTGTTCAAGAGTCTAATATGTTTGTGGATGTAAGATTAATTCTGGACATAATGTGCTTAAAGTAACAATAGATTCTTTTCGTAATAATTCTTGAAGTATTGAAATACCTTTATGCCTAAAAATTCAAATTACGAAAAGAAATTAATTCAGAGGATTTCAATAACAAACCCGGCATTCATTAGAATCTCAGCTACGATACTTCTTACCAGTGGTCCAGTGAATAAGACTGCTGAACGCTAAAAAATGTGACTGGCAAAATAGCCCTCTCCAGCTTTGTCGTAAATAACCAACCAATTAACAATAGCAGATTACAATACCGTTGTAAAGCCCTAAATAAGTATAACCCACTGATTAAGAAGGACAGCACTTGTATTGCTTTTTCAAAAATGAATAATTAATATATAAAAATGTGAGCACAAATGGCACATATGAGAAAAATCCCTTATTGATTGCAAATATAAAAACGTTTAACGAGTCAAATCATTTAACAGCTTAGTTGAGTATTCGTTTTTCAAAAATATGCCAGTCGGCGTCTAACTCAGAGATTTCGTAAAAATCCGCAATAATATGATTATTAATGAAGCTGTTTCGATAAACAGCTGAAGCCGTTGCTAACAACTGAAAAACAAAGCAACTGCGCATTGCTGAACTAAGAGTTTGTAAAATTACACCCATTCTAATTGCCATAATTCTTTACTTTTTGCAATATAGTAGTAATCAAGTCAAATTTAGGACTTCAGTGTCTGATGTTAGGAAAAACTGGTGAAACTAACTGTGTTTCTGAAAATAAATACTTTGATTTTTTACCTTTAATTTAGAGAATGTAGTGAAAATAATCATTCAAAATTTATTCAGTTTCAAAATGGAGAACGGAAGTGAAACGAAATTTTATTCATTGCCTTCCAACTAGAAGGTTTTTCGCTTAAAATTTTACAACTTCAGTGAATATTATTTCGCGAGAGGAAGCATGGTGGAATTCTTCCATCAAATAAACTTAATTAGTCATGCAACTTAAATCAAGACATAGAATGTTATACGACATCTGCAAAGGAAGATGAAAGAACCCACCATGAGTTTCTTCCACCAGACATAATCAACCATCCACATAATTGATAATTCATTAATGGAGATAACATGTGTTACTCTATTTTGTTCCCTTATCTTATAGAAGATACGCAAATTGCTACGAAATGCACAGCTACGGTAAGATAGCTTTCCTGTAAAGCGAAAAAGCCTCCCCTTGCAAGAAAGCAGCCTTCCTTTGCCAGAAAATGGCAAGGAAAGGCAAGGTTGCCAAATTGGGCAAGAAATCGCCCATTTGGCAGTAGAATTGGCGATATGCCATAGACGGAGCGAGAATGAATTCTTACTGGTATGTCCCGGAAAGTTCTCGAAGGCAAGCCAAAAGCTATATAAACCTCGCCTGTACGCGGAGTAGTACTGTATCGCTCAGTGTATCTTGAGTTGTATTATGGGACGTATCGAGAGTACGATGAGTTCAGTAGTAATGTCCTGAGCTCAGAGAGCGACCGAACCGAGTCGGGAGCTGTACTGCCGTGAAGCTGTGTTGCTGATTGTTTCAGCGTGTTTATCGCAGTTTTTCGTATTTTTGGAACTGTCCTGAGTAATACTGGCTAATAAATTGTGTTTTCATTCTTCACCAAGGGTTGTAGTCAATCGTTCCAAATCCACGAACCCGTAGAACGCAACAGTACTTACAGTCGAACTTCTGTAAGTCGAAACAAAGGAAAAAGTGAAAATTCCCAGTTCCCGATAATGCGACTTTCCGCGAAAAGTTTACATTAATTTTTAATCCCACTTTTCGACTTTTGGAACTTTTGCTATATATATATATATATTGAAATCTGAAATCTAATAGATAAAATATTATGGATTTAAAACAGGACATTATTTTGTGGCTCAGCTCTTAAAACCTGTTGAAAACTATTAGAAATCATTCATCGAGGTTAATGCCCATTAACGAGATCTTTCAAGCCGTTTTAAACAATAAATTATAAGCAATACTTAAGCAGCTTAACAAGATGCAGATCACTAAATGCCTTAAGATATAAATTATTATTGGTAGCTTGAAATCACTTGACATCACACAGGAGATTGTGACGTCATTTTATCGCAAGTTGCGGTCGAGAACATCATTTCAGTCTGAGGAAATTCTTATTTATTTTAAATATAAAGGATAATGTATCTTAGAAAAAAACTCCTTCTTTCCTGCTAAAACTTCCGGTGAGTTAAGATTTCCTTCCTCAGTAACGGTTAAAGAAAACTATTTTTTAAGGTCTAAAAGCAATCAATCAATCAATGTCTTTCACACTGAATTATCTCATATGATTCGATCAAAGAATGTCGTCGTCTCTTTTTCTTTTTTCTTTTTTTTTTTTTAAAGACATATTTTACTGATCGACGAGATTCAATAAGACCAACAAAGTCCATTTTAAGGCCCGAAATTAATGACCTAATAAAAGTATTACGATGAAAATGATTTTAGACACCTATCCATTACTCTAAATGTTAAAAATAAATTTTCTAAGAAAATATATAAAGCAATATTAAATATATTGCAATATTAAAATATTGCAATATTAAATATATATAAAATATCAAGAAAGCAAATGCCAGATTTTAAAGGGAAATTTGAGCATTTCAATACATATTTTTAAGAAACGAAAGGCATTTAATAATGCTAAAAAAACGCATAATAATAGTACAATTCGTTTGCGTTATCACGAATTAATATGCATTTATTGCGTTAGATTGATTCGTTCAGGTCCAAGGATAAAACACACTGGGCCCCCACCAGTAGCCAAGTGGTTAAGACCACGGAATGCTCGAAGTACGATACCAGGAGAACAGGCTGTCAATGTGGTTGTTTTTCACGATATGTAACGTTAATATGAGCCAATTTTCCTGGGAAAGTCCTCTACGAAGGCATCCGTCTGTTAGAAAGATAGCCTTCGAGGCTTTGTCATAGTCAAACAATCAAACCTAACTTAACATTAAGTGACTAACTGACTCACTGAGTGAATAAAAGAAAAAGATTTAGAAATAAACAGGTGTAGGCAACGAGATATATGAAGAGAACTTATATGAGAACCAAGAGCTTATAAGGTATTTCTCCCGCCTTCTTAGCATGCCTTCATGGTGCATTGGTCAGCATACTCGACACGTAATCGAGAGGTCCGTGGTGTGGTTCGAGCCCCGGCGAGGGCATTGCTCATTTTTCATCTCTCCTGCTTCAAAATAACTTGGTCTCTACAGTGGCGCCCGAACTAAAAAGGTAGTGGATGATGATTCTCCACCACCACGATTTGGCGATTGGGTCTCCTAATCCCCAGTCGATCCCTTCAAAGGGGGAGTATATAAGGTATTTCTCCTGTCTTCATAGCATGTCTTCGTGGTGTAGTGGCCAGCACACTCGGCGCGTATTCGAGAGGTCCGTGGTTCGAGTTCCGGCGAGCGCATTGCACATTTTTCATCTCTCCTGCTTCAAAATACCTAATGTCTCTACAAGGTTTATTCTTAAATACTAGAAGAATAATGATCGACAAATTTTGAAACTTATATTCGCTAAACATATCTTTACTTCTCTCCATTGATTTACTTACTTGCATGTTTAAAATAATAATAGTTCTTGTATCTAATTAATAACAATTATTAATAATCAGTGCTTTACTTTACTATATCTCTTCAGCTCGCTTCTTAATCGGGAAAAAAAGTTACCTACGCATATTTCCACGCAAAAATAAATTAAAATTAATAAATTAAGCAGCCTTGCGTTAGCTAGATAATGAATAAGTTTTAAACATATAAAAATTGTACATGAGAAGGAATAAAGCTAGAAAAGGAGTAGTAATAAATACTATTAATGTTTCAAACAAACAGGACTAAGTTAGAAGTGCACAGCTAGTTTCTCCTAAAGACTGAAAAGTTTAATACATCTAGAAGAAGCTCATGACCTTCACAACAAAGTCGATATGTCAAGGGTAATAAGACAAAACAAAGGAAACTATCAGAAACTATTAAGACGTGAGTATTCTTCGCGGCGACGCAGGAAACTTTCGAATCAAAATAAACTTCCTTAACAAATAGCCAGATTTATGATGGCGGAAACTCGAAAAATTTATATTAATTGATGATTTAATAAACTTAGACAATGTCTAATAAAAATTTTTAAACAGAAGTACATGTACACATATTCAAAAACAAGAATTTCATTTCATTGCATAATGACCGCCGGAAACGGAATATTTGTCTTTTACGGTTTTGACGATAAATTGCTGCGACGAAGAACACATTACATGATAACCACAACCATGTTTAATTAATATCTCAAACTTATCAAAATAAATACAGCTTCAAAATTGAAAACAACACAGGTAAGAAGTATTTTCGTATTCAACAAGATTACTTAAGCATAATTTTCAAGGTTTTAAATATAAACAAAAACGATCTTTTGTTTCCGAAAGTGTTCGTCTGCTCGAAAGATTCACAGTGAAACGTAGCAAAGTCTTAAATAATCTTACATTAAGTGTTCCATAATGTTACAAGTTTAGTTTCAGAAGTGAGACGAACTTAAATTTTTTCGAATCCTAAACGGTTCTCGAATATTTCTAATGTCGAATCTTACACACAATCTTTTTAATATCTGTGTTATTAAATATTTTTCTTAAAAAAAGGAATTATTTAATAAAATATAATATTAAAATAATTCTTTTAAAGCTTAAAGTTTTAAATTAAAGTGTGAAATGTGAAAGCTGCAATAAAACAAATTTTAAAAAATAACTTTTAAAAACACACTTCCATTTATTGAGAAGACACAAATTATATTTACTAAAAGAAACATAAAACTTCTTGGTAGCCTTTCTTTCTGGTCACAGCCATATACTTCCAATTAAAAAAGGCTATAAATAAAGAAAATATTCCTGTCTCGGCATTTTCTAATTTAAAAAAAAAACTCTTAAAAAGTATTTAAAATAGTTTTTCTTATGGGCCTCACTAGAGATTTAGTAAAAGTTTATATTCATCTACATAAAAGTGTCAGCAGCAGCCGAGAAGTAAAGTTGCTAAAACCTGTAGTTCGCACCAGGGTTGGAATCTCGGCAAAAGTGCTGGTTGTATAGTCGTTTTCCCCTTGTGCAAAGTGGATACAAGCACTTAGAAATTCTTCCAAGAAGGCATCCCTCCCTTTAGGCAAATAGCCCTCGACTATTTTGCCATAATTAAACAAACCAAACCAAATCTAAGAAATAAAACACAAAAAGTTTGACTCCCGTGCGATAAAAACTAACCGCGATATATATTTTTGAAATCTGAGATCATATTTAGAAATCATATACAAACTGAAGAGCGTAATGCTGCCTTTAAATGAACGCCACTTTCGAAAATGGTTACTAATGTTAATAAGTAACATGACGAGCACTGTTATGAACACTACCGAAAACAATATTGATCAACAGAGCTTTTCTCAAAAGGAACTACGTACTCAAATAATTTTGCAGAATCTGTGTTCTAAAAAAATGGCAGGCTTCAGTGCTGGAGCATAGCCAACTCATAACATTAGTTGGATAAATTAAAAATGAAAAACTGTTAATTTAATAACCTTTTTTCTGATCTTATAGATTCCATTTCTAAAGTAATACTAATTCGTGATAACTTTAATTACCTATCTTTAGCGTTTGGAAATTTATAAATTACTTGTGTGAAAATTCCTTCGAGATGGCATGTATTAAGTCATTAGGTTTACCATCAGAGCAGGAAATGTGAAAATGCAGTGTCCTCTCCGGGATTCGAACTTCAGAAATTCTGATTGATAGCCGGACGTGTTTTCCAATTACATCACTAAAGCACACCGTAAGAAAAGAGAAAACTTACTCATATGGAAATATAAGAGAATTTGCAAATTATATCTCTTTTTAAGAAACGTACTGAACCAAAGGTACTACTTATGCCTCCGCAGAATTATGGAAATATCCAAACTTGAGTACGTAAGCATATATGTCCGTGTCGGCGGAGTTGTGATTGTGAAGAGGATATAAACGCAAGAAGGGTCTTCAACGATTCGCGTACTAGTACTCGCTTACGACATTCGCCGTGTTTCTCGCAAAAATTAGGTAAAATTTTGAAAGCATCACGTAAAATGAGAAGCCACGAACGTATGGATAACGGAAAATCAGATGGAGAATTGTTGGCAGATTAGAGGCAGACCAATCATAAACGCAGGTAGCTATAGAATTCAACGAAACGCCCAGTGTTGTCTGCAATTTGTGGACACATGTTTCAGGACATGGGAACCATATCGAGAAGACTTGGACAAAGTTCGACCACGATGCACAATGACAAAGATTGCAAAGTAGCACTTTAGACAAGGAATACAGGACTGCTAAACTTCATAGTTCTCACGTGAGCTGTATGAGGGAACCCGAGATTCACGACCTACAGCTGCCCGAAGGATTCACGAAAGAGCTGTATGCCAGGAGACCCGCTGTTTGCGTTCCACTCATTGCAGCACACAAGAAAAGGCGTTTAGCATGCTGCATGACCTGTCTAGCTGTAAGAGCTGATCATACGCCAAATTAAATTCATTTTCAGTTCGAAATCATAACGTGGATTTTGGACAATCCTGCACTACGAGCTTTACTAATAATCACACGCATCTCTTTTTTTGTTAGAACCACCAGCGGCTGAGCGGTAAAGTTGCTGAACACTGGTAATTCGATCCGAGGTTCGAATCCCGCGAACGGGCTGGCTGCATACGCGTTTTTGTGGTTTTCTCCACGTTTAATACCAGCATGTTTCCTTTAGAAAGTCCTCCGCGAAGGCATCCCTCACCTTAGGTAGATAGCCCTCGCGGCTTTGCCGTATCACATAAACCAAAACAAACCAAACCAAACCAAACTCTTTCTCTGTTATAAGTGTATATTCATACCAAATTTCATTAAAATCTGCCCATTAATTAGCTTTTCAGAAATTCGACATAATGTGCGAATTCTCTTAATTTTGCATCTGAGTGATTTACATGTAATAAAATTACGAATTAAAAAATTTTACACACTAGTAAACCTCAAAAGAATAACACTCAATGATTTTAAAGAGAAAAAAATCAACACCGAGTAATTCTAATTTATTTTTAAGACTCCTCAAAAAGAGAAAAAGAAAGTTATAAATCGAATTTTGAGATTAAGTTTCTCGGTCACTTTTTGTTGTCAGTCAAAACTTTTATGTTTTATTTTTTATGTCTGAGTACGGAATTCAAATGTAAATATAACAAACAACTTCTGACCATATAAAAAGTTCGCTGTCGTAATTTTTATAAAATTGATTTTTTAATTTAATAATACCAAAACATGAATATTTGCGTTATTTACAACATTTTTGTATCTGGAAGTATATACACTCACGTTTGTGAAAATTGCAACACCAAGAAGGAATCGTCATAATTGAATGCAATTTAATACACAGTTGAGTGGTAGTGGTACAAATAAATGATTAAATGTTCAAAGCAAACAAACAAGAACAAGAGATCAGAATCAGTATTTTGTGTGGCCACCACGCGCCGCAATAAGTGCTGCTACACGACGTGGCATGGAGTCAAACAAAGTTTGAATGTCTGACTGAGGAAGAGCATTCCATATCGTTTGTACGCGTACCCAAAGTTCGTCTGCAGACGCAACAGGACGAGGATCACGAGCAAGACGCCGACCAATGACATCCCACACATGTTCAATTGGCGACATATCCGGGGAACACGCAGGCCAAGGAAGAAGCTGTACCTGCTGCGCTGCAAAGAAGGATTTAACAATCCGAGCAGTATGAGGGCGGGCATTGTCCTGTTGAAATACAGCGCCTGGCAAGCTTTGAAGGAAGGGAACAGCTTCGGGCTGTAGAACTTCACGGATATACCGGTTGCTGTTCAGATTGCCCACAATTCGTAGCAATTGAGATCGTCTATGATATGCTATGGCGCCCCAGACCATAACTCCGGGTGTTCGTCCACTGTGGCGTTCGATAATGCACTCCGGAAGGTGGCGTTCACCGGCATAGCGTCTGACACGAATGCGGCCATCATGGTACCACAAATTAAAGCGGGATTCGTCAGAAAACACGACATGCTGCCAATCAGCACGCCAGTCTCTATGCTGATTGGCCCATTGTAGCCGCAGGCGGCGATGGTCGTGCGTTAGGGGGATCCTGTATAAAGGAGTCCGTGCGCGCAGTCCACACTGCAGCAGACGTCTACGAATTGATGAAGCACACAATGAAACACCTGTAGCTATTGACCACAGTGCTGCCAATTGTCTAGAGGAAGCTGTACGGTCCGTCCGCGCCATGCGGACCAGGTGTCTATCATCGCGAGCTGACGTCACATTTCGGGGTCCACTCCCGGATTTCCGAGTTGTCCGACACTCGTCCGTCCACTGCTTCCAAACGCGCATCACTGTGCTGCTGTTACGCTGCACACGAGAGGCTACTGCACGATACGACAATCCAGCTTCACGAAGGCCGATGATTCTCCCTCGTTCAAACTCTGTAAGTTGTTCAAATCTCGCTCTCTTTCGTCGACGAGGCATAAGTACAGATTGAGTTAACGTTTACCACTAGCAGATAACCACCGATAACCATACACGCCTCGCTACAGCCGTCTATTTATTCGGATCCATCAGCCGTTCAGAGGGCGCTGCTCAGCATACGCATGCGCTACGGATTTGCAATTCTAATCATTTGCATATCATGCGCTACTTTGCATTTCCTGAAAATTTCAGCTCACTCGCGTAAGTCCTTCATGGTGTTGCAATTTTCACAAACGTGAGTGTATGTATGACCAACGATTGCGAAACAAACTCCGTAAAATTTTTTGTGGGCACGTTGCACAATTAATTAAATCTTGACAAGCAATATCTCAGTATCATGTGACGAAATACAAGTGCGCTCGGTGTTTATTTGAACTAATACATTAAATAAACACTCTCCTGTAATAAATATTCAGTTAAATGTACTTTGAACCAGAGCTTGGAGCCCGGCACCGGTATGGAGATGAATTCCAATTCTAGCCGGAGAGCACCGGAAGCCCGAAATGAAACGGCTCCGACACTTCTTTTACGTAACTGAACAACAAAGTAGAAATTTGATATCGAAAATTTTATTTTTAGCAATAAAATTACATTAAAAATCGCTTATTAAATTTTAATTTATCTCTTTGCATTTTATTTAACTTTAATTATTTAAATAAATAATAATATTTTAATTATGAATTAATCAAATAAAAATTATCAATTAAAACAATGATTAATAAATATTAATACCAATTAAGTAATTATTAATTAATTTGATAATCATTAACTGTTTCATTTTTAAATTATTAATGATTTTAATAGCCATTTTATTTATTTATTTACTCGTGTTCCTCTTTCCTAACGATCTTCCACAGTAAGGCCGCCAAGCAATGATATTGGGACCCAGGTCAAAAGATCTGCAAATCATCGTGTACTTTTCTTAATGGATGCTTAATCATTTGCGTACGATTATTTTTCGTTGATTTCATTTTGGATCATAGAATCGGTTCATTTACTGATTAACTCTAAAAACGCATTTGAGAGACAGCTACTAAAGAAGAAGAGTTGTTTTCGTGGAGGATTTTTTACGGAAAAACGGGTTCTGTTTACATTGGAAATAAAGCAAACTGATGGCTTTTCGAAGTTGCCCGAAATTTCATGATGCACGTGATATCCAAAATAAGATTCAATATCTGAAATCGCTCTCTTTATTTCTCATGAGATTACAGGAAATGCGAATATTCCGTCTTCAAATGTCATAAAAGAAATTTCAATGCATCCTGAGATTTCATGAAAGGCTTTTCTCACAGTCTGTGTTTACTTATTTTTTAGTTATATAGATTTATTACCGATTTTGAATATTTTATCAGCGATTAACTGTAGTACTTCTAAACGCAGTTAAAAAACCTTGCATTAACAAGTACTGATTCTGTGAATTCCTATCATGCTTTTCAGAATAAACAGAATTTGAGTATTTTTGCTAATGAAATATCTTTCCTTACATTCAAAAGACCATCTGCCAACATGCAAATGTAATAATACAAATAGAAATATTTTGTAAAAAGCTAAGCACTATTTTACAAAATATTCTGCACAGCCAACAAATGTCACTAGGTCCGCAAATGAACAGCTCAAAAGCAACTTAATGTCATTCTAAACATCTCATTTGCCATTCTAAATGTCCTTTAAATTGGATGATACGTACTTTAAAAATTACAGAGTCACAAATTAAAAAAAAGAAAAAATTCCGAATCGGTGAACTCTGTCAGAAAAACATTAACAAGATGGCCATGCATCGCCGAACTTCATAGCATTTATCACCAAGGGCTACTACTACTGCAGCTCAACGAAAATATCTGCTGAGTTTCAGCATCGTTAATGGGTGCTGAATGTTGTCATAATTGTTACATAAAACACGTGTGCTGGCTCAGAAACTCCAATACATTTATGGCTAATAAATGAGCAGATTCTCCGCACTAGCTCTGAATTGAATAAAAGTTACGAGAAATAAGCCTGAAGCATTCATATAAACACAGAATTTAAATACAACTTTCTTATTTGACACATAGGCTGATGTTTTCAATATACACTCATGTCCGAATTCATCTTTATATGCTACAAATAATGATATTTCATAAAATACCTAATCGATATAATACATTTTTGCAGCGAATGCATGAAAGACAAACCAAATTAGCATCATTCAAACAAACGACTTTTGATATGCAAATCAAGACGATCAATCTTGATATACATACCTGACGATGAATCAAGCACTTTGTGCAAAGTGAATATCTGAGTGAATTTTTACAATACAGTATTTGATTTCAGTGTACAAGTACTTCAAACGGTTTGTCATGGTCCCAAAAGTAGCATTTCGAAAAATCTGGTGAAGTGGAAAAATCATCGACCGTTTAAAAGCAGGGCAGACAATGATGGAAGCAATGAAATGTGTGATTATTTCAAGACAGTCTCTAAGTCAGGAAACAGTTTCAGAACTTTAGAATTGTTGTAAATATCCTGAACGAGGTCGTAAACGAACAAAAATTGTTTTTTCAGGGTCGATATCTGACAATAACTGCCATCGTAACCGGAAGTCTACTGCTTAGTAGTTAAGTTCAGAGCTTGCAGCCACGAATGGAATTGTTGTATCCCTACAAACTGCATATATAGAAGACTTAATAAAAGAGGCGTTTATGCCAGAAAGCCAAGGGTATATGTTTTTCACAACAAAAGAGGATGGTTTTAATTGGTACAAAGAACGTTAGAATTGGGATGAAAACCAATGGTCCCACGTTCTCTTCACTGATGAGTCGAAATTTAGTTTAAAATCTAATTCTAAACCCGTTTATATCTGCAGAGAGTCAGGAACGCATAATCTTCCTTCGAATATTATGGACCGGAACCGTTTAGGTAATACAGGTTTGGTAATATGGGGAGGAATAATGATCGATGGACGTACGCCCCTATACATTTCAACAGCAGCTTTGTGACCGGCCACAGGTATCGGAATGAGGTCTCAGAACCTTACCTAAGACTATTCAAAGATGTATATGGATCTGACATTTCATTTATAGATGACAATGCTTGTTCACATCGAGAAACCCTCCTTGACGAATTCCTTGAAAGTGAAGATATTGAGCGAATATCATGGCCACCAAAATCGGATGATCTTCATCCGATAGAGCATTTATGGGACTACCTTGGAAAAGTAGTTGCACGGAGACATGCTGCTCCTAGAGATGTAAACACCCTGAAGACTGCATTACCAGAGGAGTGAAACTTAATTCCCCCAACTGTAGTTAACAGCGTCATTACCAGGACGGAAACACGTCGTGATATGCGTGTTAACTCAGGGAAGATCACATGCCATATTAAATTCATAAGCCTCAGTATTTTCTGAGTTATTTTATTTTTCCCCTGAATTCTTCTTGTAACACATTTTTACCGTATTTATTCTTTCAGGTTACAGTTTCATAGCATATGCAGCGTCGGTACTTTTTTTTTCCTTTATATTCATGTATTGTGATGTTATCTATCATTCCACACAAATTCATAAAATTATACTTCACAGTTTCTGGGAAATCCTATTTCATGCATGTAAACATAATTTTGAACATGAGTATATTCTTATTCATCTCAGAAGTAATCAACAAAAAAACTTCAAAATCTGTTGAATTTTTATTAACTTCGGCTACCCAAGTTATGAAAAGTAAAGCATTTACTATTTTTTTAATTAGACACATACGCAGAAATCTTCAATAACAAATATTTTTATTGCGACAAAAAAGCACCAACAAATTCCAAAATGTTCTAAACCTCTTTTATCTGTAAGTTAACTCTAGTGAAAAGTTTTACGTAGAATGGCAGAAGCAATAGTGAGATAAAAAAAAAAAAAAAAAAAAAAAAAAAAAAATAGAAACTTGTAATCTGCTTTTGTTATATACGTTTTAGCATTTAAATCCCACATTCTTTAATCTTCACTCTTTTCGACCCAAAACCATAGTAAAGAAGAGTACCAAAATTCTACTAATCTTCATTTTTATTGCCAACTAGATTAGTCAATTGCATATTAAAAGAAACTGCGAAATTTATAAAACTCAAAATGTATTATAATAGCTTTTATCAGAAAATAATGATGCCAAAAAGAGGCGGAAATCTTTAAAGAAATCTGACTCGTGTTTTTCCTCTTTTTGTTTTTCCCGAGTGTAACGAATTCCCTTAATTACTTCCTAGCACTTGGACAAATAAAAAATAACACTTGTCTTTTTCTGAGCATTAATAAAAGAAACTTAACCGTTAAAAATTTTTTATCGTTCTAACGACTCATGAATGAATTTTTTTTAAAATTTTAATAATCATTTTTTTAGTTATTTGTTCATGCTACTCACGCAACTTGTGATTTTTTCCTCCAGAACTCTAATTATTTATTTATGATAATTCCTCATTTATGATGTTTCTTCTCCAAAACTCTATTTATTTCGGTGCAGTTTTTGCTATCTACGAAGAAAAACAATATAACAGTTGAAGGAAAAAATGAATAAAAAATAATAGACTAAGTAAATAGATGAAACTTGAGAGAAGCTAACTGCTAGATGATTTTTGGTAACAACTACGAGATCCAGAGCAAATGAAACTTAGTGTTATCAAGACTTTTTTTTTCCAACACCACCCTAAACGTTGATATAAATATCTACAATAATCTCGGTGATAATGAAGTTTGGCAAAGCAGGCTCGAATCTAGTCAGAGAGACGCTATCAGAGACGCTAGAGAGGCACGCTATCAGAAGGTTAACTAAATGCAATACAATGTATACAGAAGAATAAAACTGCTACAAGTTGACAACAACAATGTTAACACTTCAGAAAATGCATCAAACCCTTCGTTATTCGAATTGCCTGTGCATTTCTTCCCGAAAATGGTCTCGGGCATGTTCTTAAATAAGATGTAAAACGAACTTTTTTGCAAGAAATTATGATTTCTGATGCAGTGTCCAGTTGAAGAATAATGCTAAAAATTTAAAGATAATTTCTGTCCACGGGGAGAGAAAATGATTCCTGGTGGCATAAAGTAGAAACATTTTACCGGTAAAAAGTACTAGCGTCGGGCTTTGATATAATTTATGCGTTCAAGGGTATGAAATTATAAGTGTATGAAACAAAATAATAAGGAATGAAAATAAAAAAAAAGGCCGATGTAAAAGATCCGATTTTTACGAAGTCAACACTCTCCATGCAGTGGCTCAACAAAGCCAATACGAAAGTTAGAAAAGGAAAATGCAAAGTAAAATAATCATGGCCATTTACAGTGGCACAATGAAATGCACAGAAGGACTGTTAATTTAAATGGATTTAATAAAAGCAGTTCCAGAATTTAAAGACACAAAGCTTTTTGCAGTGTTCGCCATACTGCCTGAAAGAATGTCAACTTTCTCCTCCCCTGGCGTCTCAGAAAAAGGGGGTACAAAGAAACTAAATGGTGACGATGATGATTACTGCAGATGACAAACGGTATATTATGAAAGTTTTACTACCATTTATATTTTATTATCATTAAAATGCGTTGAGTCTATTGCGCTTCTTTTGGAGCAAGAAACATGAAATTCTCCAATATCCACGCAGAGATTTCAACTCTGGACTTACCGGTTCTAGACAGACATGTTTTCAATTACACCACAAAGCCTTAATGCGTATTAAGGAAGAAGAAAATTCCTTGCAAATTATTATTATTTATACTTTACATAGCATAATGCAGGTAATTTATTCATTTTAAACTTATTATAAGTTCATTTATTCACTGCAGTCGTGCAATAATCAGGGCTCTTTATAGGTTATCCGTATTTTCTGGTTATCTACACAAAATCGTCCATCAAATGATAATCAGGAGTTTCTGACAAAGCACACGATAGCTGTCTAGTTTCATACCAATTTTGACCACCAAGGTGCAGAGTACGGAATCGAAAGGCCTCTTTAATTATCGGCAAAAAAAATTTCATGCAGAAAATATTTTTAACAGAAAATCTCATCTCTCTCTACTCCACATTTTAAATATCGCACCCTCCTTTTTTTCTCTCATTCCTTTTGATTTTTCTTTGCTTATTTTACGTTTAAATTGAATAGATAATATTACGAAAAACTGGCATAGAAAAGCATAAAAAACAGAACCCTTTGAAAAAGGATAAAACAAAGATAAAAATTTCCCGTGAAGGATAAAATATTTTGTTACTTAATTTTTTATTTTATGGCTATCGGTGGCTTCAGGTTTCCAAGAAGTGATATATATATATATATATCTTCCCCTTCACGACTTTAGCACAGAATACATTTAATAGGCGCTGACAACCCCAACAAAAGGGCAGATGCGGCACTCTTTATACCTTCTGTCCAACGTTCCCAAAACACCACCGTATTACATCCTCCGCGCTATGAAACTTGGCAGTAGTACAAGGCGCGGTGATCAATTTTAAGGTTTTAAAGTTATACTCGCTTCGCTGACATTTATACGAGCAGAGAGCGATGATTCAGGTTCTAGGAGTAGACACAAAACAGGCATGCACAGGGTGGCATGGAAAAGACCTAGAGGCGCTCGACTCGCGCAAAAGTCATAGTGGAAGCTTTAAACACCATATGGTAGATTTTCGTCGCGTTCTTGCTATAAATAAACTTTGAAACCGCTGCTTTCAAAGCCAAATGTTTGTATGCGGATACTGTTTTCGAGAAGTCAGATTTTTAAACAAACCCTTGAGAATACTATTTCCTTATTTATACAGATAGTTTCGTGAAATTTCTCGGTTAAATAACTGAAAAGAAGAGTAATACTGCATTGTCGGAATGATGTGGCTTCATGGCCCATTGGATGTAGCATCATGGAAATATCCATGACGCCACTTCCAACTGAGACATGACAGCAGCATTCCCTTTCCAACATAAACAACAGCAGTATTTTCAAATATGCACGTAGAACCGCTACGTAATTATCCCAGTCATTAATGTCGTTATTAGCTTATCTAAGCTGAACTTTTTCTTTCAATACGACTTTTTCTGATTCGCATTAAAATTATCGAGAAATTCATTTTACATCGAAAATCTATACATAAATAAATATTGATATTAACAGAAATATATTATACGTTAACGTGCATCAGATTTTCCAAGTACAGAACAAACTGTGAGAATAGAGAAAACATTCATTCATTCATTCAGTCAGTCAGTCAGTCAGTCAGTCGAAGCATCAAAATGACTGGTTGCTGTACTGTAGACAAGTAACGAAGCGTTCAGATAGTGGTATAGCTAACACATAGTCATAAGACGTAAAATTCATTAGCTTCGTTCATACTTGTCGAACCTTCGCTTACGCATGCCCACTTAACCTTCCCTGATTGGCTACGGCTTAAACTCTGTATCACAGATGTGAAAGTGCCCACAAGTGCGTGAGCGGTAAAGTCACCGAACATTGGCTGTTCGAATCCAGGCGAACTGGCTAGCTGCATGGGTGTTTTCGTGGTGGTGTTCCCCATGTGTAACGCGGATATGACAGTTTCCTTTAGAAAGTCTTCCACGGAGGCATCCCTTCCCTTAGGCAGATGGCTCTAATGTGCTTTGCCGTCATCAGATAAACCCAAAACCAGGTGTGAACGAGGCTGACTTTCACGCCTTAGGACTTAGAATTATAACAGCTGAACGTTCCCTACGGCTTCGCTCAGACGAAAGTTTTGTTGTCATGAGGTTTTGCGATTTAGGGCATAAAAATAATACAGTCTATTCACACCTGTTTAACAGAGTTTAAGCCGTAAACAATCAAGGAGGAGAAAGTTGCATATGCGGTAAATGTGCAGCTGACTCAGCGAAACCGTCAACTTATGTCTGCTTCTCTGTGATTGTTCGGCTCTTACACCATAACCATACCAAGTGGTATAAAGCTGTAAAGTTAGAACATTTAGGAAACCAGTTTTTCTGACGTAGCAAGGTCTGGTTGCCCAGCGACGGAGCTCGGCTTAGAGGGCTTGTGATTTTAAAACCACCGTGTGAACGAAGCTTTAGAACATTTAGATAAAATCCTTATACGAGTTTCCATGATGTAGCAACTAGCTGGTCACCTAGCAACGGAGGTAACAATTGGCTAGTTGCTAGATAACCAGCCAAAAAACAGGTGTGAACAAGGCTAATGACTTTACACCTTAGGGCTATTATAACTGTGACAGCTACACCACCGTCTGAATATTCCCTTTTAAAACAAAACCCTTATACCAGTTTCTATGACTTGGCAATTCGATTGCCAAGCAACAAAGGTTCCGTTTATGCTAATTGTGACCATTAAGCCTTCGACTGAACACTGCCTAATGGTCAATTGCGGCCCACATACATCTCTGAGTTCTTTTTTAGCGGCTCCTGACTACGTTAACAAAATTTATTATTATTATTGATCACAGATATCCTAATATGTATACACTTTTAACCACCTTCGCCGTGCCGTATCAACAGATTTAAAAATTAACGATTAAAAATTAAAAATTTAATAGCAAATCGCAGAATTTACACTCCCTAAATATTTCAAAATTATTTTCATATTATAATTTAATTCACTATATTTCAGTTTTGAATTGCTTCTCATTTTTAACTTGAACTTCACTTATCACAGCCTCGGCACAGTTTTGTATCTAAGAATCATCCAGCACTTATAATATCCAGATATATGGAAAATATCAAGCCAGAAATTATTTTTGATTTCCACATAAACGAATCAAAGCGATTTTTGTTTTCCGCATAAGCGAATAAAATATTTCCATTAAAAAAAAATTCGTTTCACAATTTCATCGCATATATGTTATCAGTTAGATATATTAAAAATATACTGAATTTAAATTTATTATAAATTAAATTAATTAGAAATATAAATTTTTTTAAAAATAAAATAGAGCTATAAATTGTTAAGTTTACGAAATTCCAATTATGCAGACTTCCAACTATCCGACTTCTTTGCCTTCGTTTTTCCGAAATAAAATTCAGGTTGCTGTTAACTTATTCGCATGCTTCTAGTTTTCCCGATTACTGAAATAAAACATAATAGGAAATTTTATTGTTATTTCACATCACTTTGTGTTATTTATTTATAGATTATTTTATTATGCCAATAAAGGACTTATACCTTAGTTTCAGTTCAACAGAAATAAATTATGCGCTTTGTTTTACACAAATAAAAAAATATAAGGTACAAAAAATAATTTCTTTTATTTTAGTACAGATAAAATAAAAATAAAGTTGCGTGTTCAACTTTAGAGACTAAGTAATTAAAAAATTAATTCCACCGTTACAATTTAAGTGAAGTAGAAATAGTTGTTGCATATTTAGGTAGATAAAAATAATTTTATTATTTACTTTTGTCAAAAAGCAATCATCCTATTTCGCCAAAATAAAAATATTTCGTTTTTTTACGAAAAAACAAACTTCTATCATTTGCATTATATAAAGTATGTACTTCGCTTAAAGAAAAAAAAAAGAAATTATTATTCGGATTTTTCGCTCATCCAGATGGCCTGTACTCCTGATTACGCCGAATAACTGAAATTTCTTTTACGTATATTGTTTTTAAATCGTTCGGTGGTATTTGATTCGAAAGATAATTTAAAAACCTTACGGAACGTCGAATGGCACACCGTGCGGTTGATAAACAAAAGATCTTGTATCGCATGGATTGGCAATACTTGTCTCAGGTCACATTAACAAAAGTCGAAATAATGAACTCTAAATGTTTCTATCATCAAAACATTGATTGCATGGGTTCCAATAATAAAAATAATTTTTCATATACTTCAGTGACACATGAGAGGCAAAAATCCATGTTTTAGAGCAGACGGAGTTTGTCGGTGCTTCAGACCTCACGCGCTAAAAGCAACGATTGTTACGTTTTAAAAATATCTTTCACCGCCACCCACGAGACAGCATGTCCCATGGGATGTATTTCTAAAAATAAAGTACACTCGTCGAGACAATAATAAAGTCTGCAAAAACGTTCCCGCGTCAATCGGTAGGAAAAAAATATCACGTTGCAGACAGAAAGCTTGTTGTCGGGAACCAAATCTTTATCGATAGACAAAGTTTGGTGGGAGCCAGCCGCTGAGATTAATTTGAACAACGATGGTGACAGGCAGGGCCGTTCTAAGATATTCAGCACCCATGAGCTTCTAACGAATATGAGCCCCTGTTCATAACAAAATACACGGTAGGGTTAGCGGGTGCAGAGAGTCTGACGCAGTTTTACAGAAGCTTTCAGAACTATAAAAAGTCAATTTATTACCATTAAATAAAAAAATAAAATTCATAAGATTTAAAAAAGCTTATATAAACAAAAACAACCCATCTAAACAAAAGTAAATTATACATTTATTTTTGTAGCTTTTTCTTTCGCAAGTTGGTTAATAATATCAAACACGGTGTGCGTATTTGTGTTATTAAATAAGGACATTCCCTATAGATAAAATACTCAAATCAGTTAACTTGCTCCAATGCAAATCGTGGCAATCGTAGGCAAATCGTCTAGGCCACCAAAATGGCCTCAGTTTTTTTTTTTTTTTATTTATTTACTATTTTGATTACAACAAATAAAAGTTTGATAATAACAATAACGAAATTAAGCAGTCATACAGTTAGATATATAAATTATACGGTACTGTGTGTATATATATAGTCTGAATAAGCATATATCAAAAGCAGATAATTATTGTATATGTATATATACTTAACTTAATTGTTGTTTCCTTTTACATAATTTTGATTACAACAATGAAAACTTAATTATAACAATGGATATTACTAATCAATACCCTTCTTAGAGTTGCCAGCTTTACAATGCAAGAAAAAGAACATAAGTCGTTTTAAGTGATTTTTTCCGAGTTATGTCTATTTTCTTAATTTACAAAATGTACAAAAGGACGCCTAAATTTATTCCGCCTGTGGCGCTCAAAACTCTAGATCCGGCCCTGGACGTTAGCAGGCAAATTGTATCTAATTCTAACAGAACTAATACTAATTATTTGGATAAAACTTAGTTCATAATTAAACATGAATAAAGTTATTATTTAGACAGATTATGCCAGGCTGTGTAGCTGTTAGATACACAATTCTCATACTAAAGATTTCTTGAGGAAACATTTCTCCATCGATGCAAAAAAGAAAAAACGTATATGTCTAGACAACCATATGATTACGTAAAATATACTTTCGTGTCAACTATTAAAAAACTACTGACCCAAAAGGCTAGCGGCCCCCGCGGGGGCGTAATGGCAGACCGCACATTCAGTTGAACAATGTTAAACGAAGTACACACACTGCGCATGCCCAGAAGAGAATTTGGCGCAATTACGACTTTGGCGTAATTTTAAAAGAAGATAAATATGGTATGTGCTTGATGTTCTGTTATCTGGACGTAAACAGTTCGGGGTTTTAAAACTTGTTAGGTTGTACGTTGCTTCATTACTTAGGTATAAATATCAATTGTAGACTCCCCAAATTTTCGTTTAAGAAGGATTACAAAACAGGAAACATTACATGATGTTGTTTATTGATGGGACAAATAAAAGCAATCGATTATTTACCATGCGTTCCATTCATAAATACTTTACAATTTAAGGAATATATCTAGTTTAAATTACTGAATTAAAAACAAAGAAATTATTACAAATAACTGATATTAAATGTAATGTTTATGAACAAAATAAACCAAAATGAAATGAAACAGAAGCAAGTGCAATAGCACAAAAAAAGTGTCCATAGTATTGCAATCGTAAAATGTCGCTAAGGCCTACATGACGAACAGGCTTGTGCAGGGTTGTTTATTTTTATTCGGCAGTATTTTCTCCCACGCCAACGGTACACTATTCAGCATGCGCAGTAAGTGAAATTCATTAACATTGATCAACTCAATGTGCGGTTTGCCATTACGCGGCCAGGTGCTGTAGCCCATTTGGTCCTGTGGTTAGGGTAGTCCAGGTGATAGGTTCTGTCCTTGTAGTAACTGTTAGCTGTAATGTAGAAAGCAGAATTCAGTCATTTCAAAAAGAACGCAGAGTTTTATGCTCATACAACATCTACAATTATATGGAAATTAAATCTTTCTGAATATTCTGCTTTTAATTCATGTATTTTTTTTTAAGTTTCCAGATATTAAAAACAAAAGATTTATACTACTTACCAATAAAAAAATAGTTACAAAATGGCATTATAATCCATAAAATAAAAGCTTATTTGCTTTTCTATTCTTTGTTATTACGATACATGACTTTCGCTTGTACAGATTTTTAAAGCTCTTATTTACCAGTTTCCTCTGGTTTAGTACGGTTCAGGACTCTTGGCATTTTCACCTTCTGTTTTATAGTTTCTTGTTTTTACGAGGGATATTCATATATAAGCAGGAATATTTTCATACGCCTTTCTTCCAAAGAAATTTTCTTTTACCCAATGGCGATCAAAGATCAAGAAAGTGCAATTTACGAAGTACTTAGGCAGTATAACACCTGTACCTCCACATCATCTAAGAAATTAAATTATCATCAAAAGAGGGGATGTTCTAATAAGGTAAAAATTTTGAAAAGCCAAAAAGCCTTAGGAATAAGACAAAAAAAGTAAAAACTCGGAAGGACTAATTTTGCGTCAAAAAAGGGCCAGAATAATTTAGATAGGGGCAGTCATCATATTTTAATTTTGACTAGATAAATATGGCGGGCCTTCAGCCGACTTCAGCTTAGCCACTACAAAGACAGGAAGTGGTGGTCACTTTATTATGGAGGCACCCAATAGGTCGGCCTCCTATGAAGAGACGAATAATTACAACCCAGCCTTCTCCGGGATCACGAACCCGGGCCCTTTGATATCGCAGTCGGCTTCCCTAGCCACTATATCGTGTAGGCGGCTACTCTTCCAAAGAATTCAAAGTACCATGTCTCAGCGAATATTTGGAACTTGTATTAGCAGAGATAGTTTCCATAGCTCTCCATCCCCCCTGTTAATTATAATCAACATGTCCGAGCAGGAGGTTCACAAAAATGTTGTGCACCAAAACATCATTAACTTTTTGCCTAATTAAGGTGCCATTCTGTCTTATATTTATTGTAGACTTAAAATTCAGTTTGAAGGTCTGTGAGTCTACAGTGTGTGATTAGTGCAAGTCTTTTAAAGAAATGCAGGTGAAAGTTGAACCACATGCCCATGAGCCGAGACACACAACTTATGAAGACAAGCTAATTAGCTGTTTGTGCACTGATTCGAGTTGATTAGAGAATCACCGTTAGAAAAGTCGATAAGGAACTTTAAATAAGTGTTGATGGAACGGAAACATTAGTAAAAGATATCTTTAATTTAACAAAGCAGATATGTTCTCCATCTTTTTGTCATCACAAGTAGGATATTCCACCTAACTCCCCACCAGACTTTTGCATCTTTTCAGTTCACCTAAGAAGTTCCTTGGAGGAAAGAAATTCAAATCTAATGAAAAATTTATTGGTGATATGCAAAATTGGGCCAATATGCAGTCAAGACTTTTGTTCTTCTGGAATCAAGAAATTGCCTGGGCGCTGGTGACTACGTACAAATACAGTGTGTTAGTCGTTCCACAATAGGCAATATAGCGTTAGTCGTTCAATAGTAGTCAATATAGTGTGTTAGTTGTTCCATAATATTCAATAAATAAAGTTGAACTAATAAATTCCTGTTTATATTTGAATGTCCTTCATATATATATCTTGGTGATTATTCCCATTTTGGAATTATTCTATATTCACGATGCATTAATGTTGTCTTCTGGAGGTTCAGTCTTTTTGCATACTATAATAACATGCTATAAATCCACTTTAAATTTCATAGTAATGGCCGTTTACAGAACGAAATACTATTTAAATACCTATTTTAAATTTTATTATTATTACAGATATATAAGAAGAAGAACCACATAAAACTCAGGCCACGTCAGAGAACTGAATTTGGTTTGAACTTATCGTCAATCATACCATTTCCACTTTACTGATGCAGGCCTACTTAAAATGGAGTCCGAATTATTAAATAAACATTCATACCTGAATTGCCTAAGTCACTTGTTTCAGTAAAAACTCCTAGCGATTAGTGTGTACGATCTTACTGCGTATTTCTTACCTGAACTAAAATTTCCTGTTTTAACCAGAAAACTTTTCATAATATTTAATCATGCTTTCAACAATGTAAATCATTTTAATGGTTAAATGAACTATTGAATGAACTGAAATGAAATTAATTAAAAGCTTGGTTTATCAATTCTTTATCAAGTATCATATCAATGAATTTAGGATGCTAATTCGGATATCCATAAAAAGCAGTCACTTATCAGAAAAAGCTCTAAATTAGCTAATAATCACATTACCGATGGTGCTGCGTCTGCGAAATAGCGTCGAAACAGATGACAATACTTTTCAAAGGACACTAAGAGGCTTCTTGAAATAAGAAAATTAAGAAAGCATAACTTTATAAGATACGAAAACAATAAATACCCTTAGAGGGAAATTTTCGTCTGTGAATTCTATATCCCCCTTAATAAAGTTTCTTATAACGAAAAACATCTGTTATAATAGAAATGAAGTGTGCATACCAGAGCTCTGCTGCCTGTCTTTGAGGGATTTCTTAATCATTTTCCCTAAATTAATAAAGCCGTAGGCAAAGACGTAATATTTATCACATACATTACTTACAGGTATTTTGTTATTAGAAAAAGCAACGAAATAAGATTAATCACCACATACGCGGTGCTTTCGGTCCAAAACTAACCCCTCCCACACACATAACTCATAATAATCCCACACAAGCAATAATTAAGAGCCAACCATACTAACCCGTAGGGTTACCTGCTATTCGTTACCGATTAGCTTTCGTTTCGTCCCAAAACAATGCCAGTTTATTGTTAATTATTACCTTTTAATATACACACATATATAATGCATACATAAAAGTATAAGAGTAATTTCATTAATATCTAATACACTTTCTGAGAGTTTTATAAGTTCTTACTATTAAAGCTTTCAGTGCATAAAATTAATATAAATATTATAAAATAATTTTTAATATTCTCTCGAAGAAAAAAAAATAATTGTAAAACACTAATTAATCATTTAACATAAAAAATCATATGTATAGGGCAACCACTCATTTCTTAAAATCCTATTGTTAGATGCATGAAAGATTTCTCATATTTTTTTTTAATTAATTTCAACTCCCGTTTTCTTTCTACGAAACGTAAAGCATAAAATCTGAAGCAGATGAGAGTTAGTGTAATTCAGATTGTAATTTTACACTCTGAAACGCATTTTATGCACTGTAATATGCAGTACAAAATAAGAATATGTGCATGATTATGTATTAAACTTATGCATTAAGCAGAACTTTATTGATCTGTTACATTATTCTGAAATAAAGAAAAAAAAATAGATCGTTTTGAAAACTGGATGAACTGAAATTGTTTTCAGGTTTGTTATACATTTTGAGAGTTTTTTTTTCCCAAAGAGAAAATCAATAAACACTAAAAAGTACGTACCCATCTGAAGTTACCATGAATTCGTGTTTTCATGAAACACTTAAATGAAGAAATAAAAGTTATGTTTAGAAAATTGCTCTTGCGTGTTTCGACATACATTTCTGTCACTCATGAGAAAGGAATACGGTAAAATAATGATAATATAACTTTTTATTGATAATTTTTTCAAAGCGGATTTTATTTAATTAAAAATAATGAATTAATGTTAGCAATGACAAAGATCACTCCTCCTAATCGAAAACAAATGGTACAACTACTTCTAGAAAAGTTATTGAAATTTATTCCTTCATTTTTTCATAAGACAATAAAAAAAGATTTGCAAGATTATTATCCTCCCATTCTAAGAGACATGGATTCCTTCCCAGAGTTAAACCAAGATTATTATAGATTATCATAACTTTTTCATGTGTAGTGACTTTTTTTTAGTTTGTTTTTTGCATCAATAACGTGTAATTATTTATAAATTAGTCATCAACATTTACAGTCTGCATTTTAATGTTTCAGAAGAAATGCAAGAAATGACCAACTAGTAATTTTGCAATATAGTTTTTCCTTCTTAATTTTTATAATAATAACAGTAAAAATCAGAAGATGCCCAACTGCAACAAAAAATTAAAGTAAATAATGCTTTCCTCCAGAACTCGTAAAAAATGAATTATTACAATTTAGAATAACTACATGAAAGACCTTGTACGCCATATGCATGTCGTAAGCAACGGTGTATAACTAATTTAAGAAATGCGCCACACAATAGCATATTTGAATAACGCATTACTTAGCACTTTTCTAAAAAAGTATTTAATAGCATTCCATAAACATGAATGCGTGCATTTGCAATACGTATCCCTAGGTATCCTCCCCTCCCCTGCCTCAATTCAGGCTATTTTAACAGAAAAAGGTGGCGGGGTGAATAAATTTTGCATGCTTCACATTTTGCACATTACCTACCCGGCTGGATCCGCAGAAATCGGCGCATCCCACGGTGGAGCCTCTCTCATCCCGCGCTAGGTCCCCGAAGTGGTCCCGTGGCGCCATCTCGTTTTCGTCCTTGCAACAACAGCAGCATCCGCGGGGCAACATGGGTCGTTGAAGATGCGGCTGCGGCGATGGTCAATTTCCGCTTGCCGAAGTTCACATTGCGGTCTACGGCGAAGAAATTCCATCTGCTGCGTCGATTCTCTTCAGGTAAGCACTAGGCCTACATTTAGGCTTAGAAAACATCACTATAGGCATAATTTATTACTACTAAATTGCTCTTCTTCCTCTGATCTTAGATATCCAGCTGATAGGAACGCAGCTGTGATAATCTACACTTCAGGATCACACATGCAATTTTATCTTATCCTTCTCTACCTCACAACCTAATAAAGATATACCAATAGAGATAAAAGAAAATAGTATCACAGAAACAGAGATTATAAATTCCACTTTCTAA